>VYZU01061671.1:0-14748 GCA_013401355.1 Ceyx cyanopectus
AAATTTTAAAATATAAAATTTTATAATTTTGGTAATTTATCCTTAAGATCTGTCATAATCATAGTATATTTACATTCTTATTTTTAATAGGGAAAATACAGTAAATTCCTTTAATATTTTTTTAATGTCCACAGCTATAAAACTTAAAGTACCATGCTACTACTTGCTCTTCTTTTCATTCTGTTGCCATGTGCAATAGAGTTAGGTCTTTTTCTATCAATATTATCCATGCTAAGCTTGCCAGATTGAGTTTGTGAAGACCTTTGGTATTGATCTCTTCTGGTTTCATCATGTCTTCATGAGCAGATTGCTTTTGGCTTGGTACTGAGGGAATGCTGATTAGGGAAGACTGTTTATTGTCATACCAATGGAGAATGACAATGAAGCTCCTGAAACATTCCACCTGGGGAATTACAGGAGCAAAGGTTAAATGTAGACAAGAGTGGCAAATTGTGGCAATAAATCTAATTGTACTAGGGAAACCTTAGACTGACACTTTGATTTGTGAGTGCCTTTTTCCACATGAAGAGTCTAAGGCTGGGTATTTAGGGCTGGATCCAAAGAAGGTGTCGTCTTGCTTTCCACAAGATGGGAGAGAGGCATTTGGGCAGGGACAAGCTGTCCCCTCTGCTTGCCTGTTCCTCCAACACTGGTCTCCTGTCCAAGAGGATTGCTACAAAGGATATGGACTCCAGAAGAATTCTGTTGTTTCTATGGTAATGCAGATAAGCAGTGATTTTCAGGATTTGGCTTGTAGATTTAGGTGTGTAAAATTCTGCATAAATCTATTTCAGACTTCTGGGCTAAAAATAGTAATTTTTAGAGCACCAGAGGTGCTCTAGAAGACCAAAAGATGCTGGGAGCCAATCCCTTGTTTCAGTTTCGAGTTACTGGTGCAAACTGTGACTAAGAGATTGTACTTGTTTCTCAACATGTGTTCTTTTTTCCTCTTGAAGAAACAACATTTGGGAAGTTTGGACTGTCCCTGCCCTCTGGCAGACCCTCTGGAGCCCACGCCCCCAAGGGGTTGCCTTGTCTCCATCCTGTAAGGTTTTTTCAAGACCTGACCTTGAGCAACATGGCTGGATCCAGTAACCTTCCCTGCCTTGATCAGAAAGATAAGCATAGCAAAATATAGGTAACCCTGTGCCTCTCTTACCGGTGAAGAATGGCAGCATCTCTGTTCTTAGTTTTACTCTTTGGTTGTGCAGAAGTGTATCAAGAAGCAGAGACCTGAGGAGCATTAGTATATGGAATGATCCCTGATCCCTGCCCACTACTTCCCACTGCATGGCCCATGGAATGATCCCAGCACAATCACAGAACCACGCAACAGTGGGTTTCGGAAGGGATCTCTGGAAAACATCTGACCCAACCCCCTTGCTTCAGCAAGGTCACCCAGGTCAAGCTCTGCCACCCTCATAGCAAATAAGTTTTTCCTCATGTTTAGGTGGAACCTCCTGGGTTCCAGTTTGTGCCTGTTGCTCCTTGTCCATCTCTGCAGGCTTTTGTAGCTGCAACATAAATATAATGTAAGTACAATACCAAAACTTTATCTTTTCCCCCCCACACTTGAAAAAAAAAAAACAGGATTTTACTACTCTCTGAAATAAACTCTTGGAAAAAATGGCTTTTTATCTGCAACTGAGTATGAAAAAAATGTATGTACTTTTTTCCTTCAACTTGTGGATTTTTCCACATGGACCCCAATCTCCCTGAAGATGCCAGGTTAATACAGCTGTGGAAGAACAGCTCTGCTGTGCTTGTAGCCTTACCATAAGTGATAATAAGTGGAAAAGTTACATACAAATGTGGAGGTAATTACATGGAAAGTAGTAGCACAAGAAAATTAGAATGACAAAGGCAGCAGCAATTAAGAATTTAAAAGAGATATATAACACAGAGATGAGTGTATTAGTGCAATAGATTTTAAGTTTTAGGTAAACAGAAATGTTATTTCAGGAAGAGTGTAGACAGCACTAGACCACAAAATGAGAATACATTAGGTAAAAAAATGCAGTGAATGAATGAATGTTAATTATTAATTGTAAAGCAGCAGCACATAAAATATGTACAGCTTGGTCCTTAGCTTAGCAAATACATTCAGCTTATCTTTGTACAGAGATTTTTCCATCACCTGCTTTGGATGATGGAGGTGATGGAGGGAGTACCTGCTTTGCTCCCCCCAAAAAAACCCAGAAACTATTTCCCACACATTCACAGCCTCAGCTGAAAAGAAATAGTGTGATTTAGTGCAGAAACAGGGTCAATCACTGTTGCTGCTTTTTAACCCTAGTAATGAAATATTTTTGAGCTTGCTATAGCAAAAGTATCATGACTGAAGAAAGAGTGTGAAGTTCAGAAAGTCCCATTTGATTTCTTAAAAGGACAGGGATAAGAAATGATATCCGTGGCTGAAAGAAGGTCAGGAGTGACAGAATGAGATGTGAAATGTAATAGGGAATGCAAATGGTCAACTTCAAATCACAAGAAGCCATTCTTGTTTGGTTTGCAAGAGCTGTAAACCCTGCTTCTGATACCGGCTCCTAAGAAAATGGTGTAGAACACGTGTGTACCTCATGATTGTGGATGTCAAGATATTGCTCATTCAGTTTATCTGGCTTAACAAAACCTCAGTAGCCTCTTGCCTTGCTGTAGCACCCTCATGTTGACCCACGTGCACCCCACTGCTGGGGACCCTTTGGTCTCACCAATGCATCCTGGTTCAGGTGACATCATAACCCAGGCTGCTCAAGAACCACCACCACCATATAACCCACTTCTCACCTGCACCAGACTGCAATATTCCCACAGGTTTTATATGCTACAACAGAACAGTTTCTGGTAGATTAATTCAGGTAATTGTTGAAGAGCAATTCAGTACACTCTGCATAGGAAATTACTTGCTTCCAGCTTCCACACTGCTCTAGATTGTTCCTGCTACCGATGTAAAATGAAATTAGGCTGCAAGACATTCCTGTGTCACACAGCAACTGTTTTGGTCACTTCAGTCCTCTGCAGTCCTTGCAGAACCTGTTAAGCTCTTAGGTGAAATAAATGTTTAACTATTCTTCAGACTAGCAGTGCTTCAGAAGCTTGTATGCTTCACTAAAGGCATGTATCACATGTATGTGTATATCTGCTCACGTTTGCACCCAGTGATATATTAACGTCAACAAAAAGTGGCAACACAAGAGATCACACTGCAGTGTTTCCGAGAAGAGGTCTGTCAAGGGGTAGCGAATCTCCTTTCAAAAAACACAACTTTTCTTTTTTCCCTGCCTTTTGGGGCAGAGCCGGACCAGTCGGGACTGGGGGGGCTGGGGGGGGCGGGGTTCTGGGTGCTCACACATGGCTGCTTAAGCGATGGACCCTAATAGGAAAGGACTGGCTTCAACAATAGTGGTGCTCAAAGACACTTTATAATTAGAGAAATTACTGAATAATGCAAAGCTCCATGAATGGGTTTTTCTTCTGGCCCATTAAGCGTTCATGTANCGTTCTCTCTCTCTCTCTCGTTCTCTCTCTCTCTCTCTCTCTCTCTCTCTATATATATATAAATAAATAAATTCTCGTATCCTTATAAACTCCTGGTCTCACATTTTATAAAATTTAAGATAATTCCTGTCCAAACTAGGACAAGGTTTTCTCAAAAAAGCCCCAACAAACAAACCCACCATCACTGCCATTAATTTCTGTCTTCCAGCGACATTTGTAATACGAGAAGATTATTCTGTGATGTTTTTTATTTAAGTCTACATTTCGCTCATGAAATCAAACAAAAAACAATTCACTTTACAAAGCAAAGCAGCAGGTGATGGTGGCTGTTTTTTTTTATTTTTAATTAGTGTGTCTCCCTTTTACATGCCTAAGTTAAAACATCTCAAATCAAAGCAAACAAAGCAAAATTATTTATTGTTATTTATATTGGAAGGAGCAGATCTGACTGCATATTCTCTTGACAAATGTTCTCCAGCCATCCCCAAGTTCAACCAACCTTCACCAAACCTACTGAAATAATAAATCTGAGGTTTAAGTGTTACCCTTTATTTTTCCTCTTGCTTAAAGTATAATTTCTGAGGCTCAATGTGTGACCAGGGGACATGGAAATCCTGGGGACTGTTGACAAACTGGCACTCAGCCCATGGTGTGCTCTAATGTGAGGTGTCAGCTGATCCATTTGCTCCCTTTACAAACACTATATTTTTCAATGTGTTATCAGGCTCAGGCTGAGAACTTAATTAAGGGGGAAATGTGTTGCACTGGATGTGGCATAGAAAACAATTGGTTTTGACAGTTTGGGGGATGAAAATGCTAGATGTTTGTTGCTTCTCATATCAAAAACAACACAAAAGGCAGGTCACTGCTCTTCCTATTCTGGGCATTCAACATAATGGATGGAAAACTGGGGTTACTGGCACCAATGAAAGTGCCACTTTGCCAACTATGTCAGGGTCCAAGATGGTTATGTTCTGATGTTTTGGGTATTTAGAAACCTGTCAGCCAGCTGGCCTAGTTTCATGTTTTAGTTTCCCCAGAGAAGTAATGGATGTCCCCTCCCTGGCAGTGCTCAAGACCAGGTTTAGATGGGGCTTTCAGCAACTTAGTCAAGGGGGATATTTCACTGACCATGGCAGGTAGGTTGGAACCAGATGATCTTTTAAGATCCCTTCCAGCCAAAATCATGGTATGATTCTATATGTCCTTCTTCACCCCTCATGGACCTTGGAGCATGTGGAGCTGTAGGTGATCTGCACCATGCAGGCAGCAAAATGTAGTAGCAACCCAAACAAAGCAAATGCACTCTTCTCTCAATCAACCCAAGAGTACATAGTTACTCTTAATGAAGTAATACATCCCTGGGCAGCTGAAAATGGTTAGTGGAGGAAAAACACTCAGGAAGCAGCTGCTGGGGCTTATAAAAGCAGGAAGAGAGGTTTGGAGTTGTAGCTGTGGGGTAGTTTTGAATTTCTTTTTGTATGTGCTGTGAAGAGAGTATTTTCTGCTGTGAATGAGGAGCCTAAATATTTCAGGGGTTGTGTCGGTTTCTTCCTTTCCCTGCCCTCAACTGCTGGAAGGAATAGAGGAAGAGAAGAAATCTTCTCTCTGTTCTCCTGTAGTACAAGAGGTAACCTTTGTTAAGAGAATGCTACACGTCTCAATAAAGCTTATGGGATTGGAAGAGTGTTTCAAGTCTCTCTTCTACTAAGGAAAGTGTAAATAATTGTGTTGTTTTTCTTAGGGTAAAAAAAAAAAGGGGGATTTTTTTGTTGTTGTTTAATTGGCTTTGTGGATATTATAAAGCTTTACTTTTTGATAAAAGTAGGTAGGAGTCTGTTTTAACACTGAAATTGCCTTCCAAGTGTTTTTGTTGCTTTTTTTTTTTTTTAAACAGGCTTTAAAAAAATTAATCTCCTCTCTTTATAAGAAGAAGTCTTTAATTTCCATTTTCAGACCCACCAATGTTTAATTCTTATAATGAAACTTAAATTATTTCATGGTGCAAGTTTTGCCTCTAAGTAAACCAGAACATAAGCACTGACTAAAGTGGGCACAGGTGAAGGGTGGTAATTTCTAGATGAGGCAGATGTGTAAATCCTAAAGAATTTTCTTCAGCAGTGAAATGTGTATTTCTTTCTTGTCAAGGCATAAAGTCTTAACTTCTGCTTTGAGATTGCACAGCTACAAAGGAAACACATTCTGTCTTTTCTGTTCTGTTCTCTTTCTGTTTTGGGCTGCAGAAGCAGCATAAAGATAATCCAATTATCTCTTTCAAACTGCATCTCCTTAAGAAAGGAGAGAAAAGAGGCTCTGATACAGGCAGAATGACTGCTTGGTGCCTAATGTGTGGAGACCAAAGGGTGAACTGGGCAGCAGAAGCCCTGGATAGAGCAGGGAGCTCTTGTGCTCTGTTTGCTGGCTGTTGTTGGGATCTGCTGCAGCCAGGGTGCCATAAGCAATCCAGGGAGCTCTTGTTCGTCCCAGGCAGTGCTTGTTTGGAAAGTACCTCTTCTGAAGACAAACATGTTTATAATAGTTTGCTCTTCTGTATTATTGATGTCCAGGCTAACAGATACTTTCTTAAATTAGTATGTGCCAGACTTATTTATGCTGGCTGAGGACCAGGTGCCCTGTGATGAGTCAAATAAATGTATATAAGGAACAGACACCATCTTGTAACCATGCTTAAGCCAGCTGAAAGTTTAACTTATTTTTCCTTCAGGAGGAGTTGATGTAGCTTTTTTAATACTTCTGTGCTTTCAAATGAACAACACTAATAATAATAATAATAATAAAGAAAAATCTTACCAGCTAATCAGCAATGTGTGTTTTCTGTTTTGATCTGCTAAAAGAAAAGACTGGCTAAACAAACGTGCTGCTTCTTTTACCAGATTGTTTACTAGGAATATATAGCCTTTGGTAGAACATTCCTCTCTTAATATTTCTCAAAACTTTGAGCTGCCACATATGAAGGGTCAGTTATTAACTCTGGAACAATATATGCTGTGCAATATATGGGCTGTTTTCCTGGATTTACTGTGAGTGCAGTGAATGAGCAATGAAAGCTGCCTGTGTTGTAGTCCTAACAAGAGGTAGAAATGCAGTGCTGGTCAATTCAGAGTTTGATAGGTACTACCTTTGGTACTACCTGCAATTCTGAAGTGGCTGGAGAGGATACATTTAAAAGGCTAAACTTAAATCTTTGAATGATTAACTATTTAAGTACTCAAGGTAGCTAACTTTTTTTTTTTTTCTATCACCACCCACAAAACATTAAGTGGAATTTAAAGATTGAGTGTAATTTGATCAAATTCAGGGAGGCATTAGTAACAGTAGTGATGTGATGTGTGCTATGTGATCTTTCCTGGTAAGTCGTGGGCAGGTTTGTAAAGACCTTTGATGTTGCTTCCTATTCTACTATGCAATTTCTGTAGTAATGTCATTTAAACTAAAATAATGGACTAGATGATGTTCTAGGTCCCTTCCAACCCCTAATATCTATGAATCTATACATTGAGCTATAAAAAGGGTCCATTTTCTATACATGGAAAGTTGAGTTACCATCATCAAATATTTCCTTTGAAATTGTAGCACAAACTTATTTAAGAAGTCAACATCAACAACAAAACCAGCCTGGCCACAACTATCAAAACCCTTTTCAGTGACATTTGTCTTAAAAAAATTGAGATGATTGCCAAAAGATGCTGACATGCCATACTGGCATGTTGTGCTTTGCTGTCTGAGCTCCTTCCCTGTAGAGGTTGCTCCATGTGGCATCACCTCTTGTCAAAGAAGCTCAGTGTAAGTGAGGAAGAAATAATCAGAATACAGGGAAGTGAAGGGACTCATTGTGGATTAATTGCTATAAGCTTTGGGTTAGGTGGCTTTTGGGATCTTTTCCTTATGTTATAGCAACTTATGTTCTCAATTTCTTGGGCTCTAAATTTTTTTTTTTCTTTAAAGCTCAGGAAAAAGAAAGGCACATAACTTTATGTTCTCCTTGACAGTTCTTTCTCAAATGTACCAATCAAAGTTGCAGAATGGGTGAACTAAATAACTGAAGCATAAATCCCTCTTGTCCCATGTGACAACCTTCAGGACATAAAAATGGTTGCAACTTCACAGAATCACAATGTTAGGGGTTGGAAAGGACCTAGAAGATCATCTAGTCCAGCCCCCCTGTCAGAGCAGGATCACCTAGACCACCTGTTCCAGGTGGATCTTAAGTGTCTCCAGCAAAGGAGACTCCACAGCCTCCCTGGGGAGCCCGTTCCAGAGCTCTGTCACCCTCACTGTGAAGAAGTTTTTCCTTGCGTTGACCCTAAACCTCTTGTGCTCCAACTTGCACCCTTGTATCTTGTCCTGTCATTGAATGACATTGAGAAGAGTCTGGTTTCATACTCCCTACTTCCTTCTTGAAGAGCAAGTAAGTGAATGAATTCATCTTTTTCTGAGTAGGCTAAACTGGTACAGGAAGACTTTCAAGCATGTATTTCAGAAGAAAAACTATTTAGCCTGTGTTTTAAGGAGATCCCAAAAAGTAAATAGATGATTTTGGGAAAACTGAAGGATTTGATACCTGCCAAGCCTTCCAAAGAGGCAGGCTATGGTTACTCTCTCAGTAATGTCTTCAGGGTGCAGTGGAAAAAACCCCTTTTAGACATAATTTAAAAGTAGCATGAATGAAAGCACTAGGGGAACAAATGACATGATTTTTTCTTTTCTTGTGGGCCATTTTATATTTTAAGTGTTTTATTCTTTACCGAACCACTAGATAATCCTTCTGTCTTGTTATCCATGTTTAGAGAACTTTAATGTGCGCCCAGTTTGCTTTAGAATGGGAATAGTATAGGTGACATATATACTGAAAAGGTAACTGGGAAGAGATGAGAACATTTTTCCAAGTTGTCTGCAAGTAATACATACATATATATTTAATTCAGGAAAGTTACACTCCAGAAAACTGAGGATACTCTGTTTAACTTCCCACTAGTGTGTCAGCTTATATAAGTGTGTCAAATGTATTAACTTCTTACTGCTGTACAAAGCTAATACTGATTTCACTTACATTTAAATATTAATTACATAGCTTTTAGAGCACTAACTAGTCAAAACCCATAAAAACCAGATATGAGGTGAATGTATCTAATCATTAGAGCAGGATGAAGGATGCACAAGTAAGAATTGAAAGCTAGTACTTATACTTTTAATAGGTGTTGGGGTTTTTATTTATAATTACACTAATCCTCATATTTAGGGAAAGATTCTGCACCAGTGAGTCCCAGATCTCTGCTGAAATTATTTGATCTGCAAGTGTATGATGCTACTGACTGCCACATAAGAAGCTGTGGATGTTCTTGGCATGTAGCTGACTTTATTATTTCCTATTTTAAAACTGTCTTTCACAAGGAGTAATATGTGCTGTAGGAGTCAGGGTCAGTGAAGCTGAAATGATACACAACACAAGTAGCTGCGGTGAAAGGACTGGGGAGAAAAAATACCTTCCCTGGGGGGTTTGAATGTAACTTCTGACACCTCTATCTTGGAAAGAAAATTCTGCTGTGTGAAATCAGGAGGACAGACTCTCTTTCAGACCATCAATTACTAATGTCTAAATCTCTTAAGCAGTACAAAATGCTTTGTACTCCTGTTTATCTGTTTAGGTTTACATTGTCTAGACTGCACAGTATAATGAAAGCATGATATAACTTTGATAATTTTCCTTATTTGTCTTGTTAAAATGAGAGTGGATCACATGTCTAAGAAGCTGGCACAGATAGGTCTTGCGTGTCTTCATCCTGCAGTTACATTTGACTTCAGATGAATCCAAAAAGGAGATGATCCCAGTTTTTTCAAAATTCAGGATTTTGGAGTCTGCCAACTCCAGCTGCAGTCTTTTAGGTCTTTATTATTACACACATAAACATATATATTGGTGGAGAGAACACATGCTTATGTGTTTTACAAGGTCCATCCAATTGTAGGGGATTGGAACTAGATGATCTTTAAGGTCTCTTCTAACCCAAACTGTTCTAAGATTCTGACTTGCTGCAGGAACTGCTGATACTTACCCTAGAAGAGAATGTGAAATATAGTATTTCTAGTAAGCTGGAATTAGCTGAGAATGAACATGCGTAGTCACACTTATAGTTGGTTGTTCATTATAAACACAGAATTAGTATTAAGAATGGCTTTTTTTAATAGATAAATAGGCATCATTTTATGTGATATATCTGTATATCATAAATAGATGTCTTCTGTCTACATATCTACTACCTGAACTGATTAAGATGGTTTCCAGAGTAATTAATTACTTTCACATTAATAAGAATAAATAATGCTTCTGATTAAAGGGTAGAAACTCCTTGTGAAAGAACAGCAGCAGGAGAACACACATCAAGCCAGGCCATAAAAAAAACTTAGGTAAAATAGTTTGTAGGATTTATTTATTTTTACCCTGTCAGGTTTCCATGACACAGGGCTAAATAGATATTGGATGTTGAATCCTGCAATATATGTTATTTCTTTAAAATACTGGAGGTTTGTTCTTTGTCTGCAATGAATTTTTTTTTCACACAAACTGTAAAATGTGGAAAGTAGGATTCTATAGTGGCCCACAGCCTTCCCAGTGTGGTGCTCAGTGTGCTCATTCTGCTGTAATGTGCTTCTGGATGCTCTGTAATACAACCTTGGACACATAGCTTCAGGATTGTTGNATAATTTAAAAGTAGCATGAATGAAAGCACTAGGGGAACAAATGACATGATTTTTTCTTTTCTTGTGGGCCATTTTATATTTTAACTGTTTTTTTCTTTACCGAACCACTAGATAATCCTTCTGTCTTGTTATCCATGTTTAGAGAACTTTAATGTGCGCCCAGTTTGCTTTAGAATGGGAATAGTATAGGTGACATATATACTGAAAAGGTAACTGGGAAGAGATGAGAACATTTTTCCAAGTTGTCTGCAAGTAATACATACATATATATTTAATTCAGGAAAGTTACACTCCAGAAAACTGAGGATACTCTGTTTAACTTCCCACTAGTGTGTCAGCTTATATAAGTGTGTCAAATGTATTAACTTCTTACTGCTGTACAAAGCTAATACTGATTTCACTTACATTTAAATATTAATTACATAGCTTTTAGAGCACTAACTAGTCAAAACCCATAAAAACCAGATATGAGGTGAATGTATCTAATCATTAGAGCAGGATGAAGGATGCACAAGTAAGAATTGAAAGCTAGTACTTATACTTTTAATAGGTGTTGGGGTTTTTATTTATAATTACACTAATCCTCATATTTAGGGAAAGATTCTGCACCAGTGAGTCCCAGATCTCTGCTGAAATTATTTGATCTGCAAGTGTATGATGCTACTGACTGCCACATAAGAAGCTGTGGATGTTCTTGGCATGTAGCTGACTTTATTATTTCCTATTTTAAAACTGTCTTTCACAAGGAGTAATATGTGCTGTAGGAGTCAGGGTCAGTGAAGCTGAAATGATACACAACACAAGTAGCTGCGGTGAAAGGACTGGGGAGAAAAAATACCTTCCCTGGGGGGTTTGAATGTAACTTCTGACACCTCTATCTTGGAAAGAAAATTCTGCTGTGTGAAATCAGGAGGACAGACTCTCTTTCAGACCATCAATTACTAATGTCTAAATCTCTTAAGCAGTACAAAATGCTTTGTACTCCTGTTTATCTGTTTAGGTTTACATTGTCTAGACTGCACAGTATAATGAAAGCATGATATAACTTTGATAATTTTCCTTATTTGTCTTGTTAAAATGAGAGTGGATCACATGTCTAAGAAGCTGGCACAGATAGGTCTTGCGTGTCTTCATCCTGCAGTTACATTTGACTTCAGATGAATCCAAAAAGGAGATGATCCCAGTTTTTTCAAAATTCAGGATTTTGGAGTCTGCCAACTCCAGCTGCAGTCTTTTAGGTCTTTATTATTACACACATAAACATATATATTGGTGGAGAGAACACATGCTTATGTGTTTTACAAGGTCCATCCAATTGTAGGGGATTGGAACTAGATGATCTTTAAGGTCTCTTCTAACCCAAACTGTTCTAAGATTCTGACTTGCTGCAGGAACTGCTGATACTTACCCTAGAAGAGAATGTGAAATATAGTATTTCTAGTAAGCTGGAATTAGCTGAGAATGAACATGCGTAGTCACACTTATAGTTGGTTGTTCATTATAAACACAGAATTAGTATTAAGAATGGCTTTTTTTAATAGATAAATAGGCATCATTTTATGTGATATATCTGTATATCATAAATAGATGTCTTCTGTCTACATATCTACTACC
Source organism: Ceyx cyanopectus (assembly GCA_013401355.1). NCBI lineage: Eukaryota > Metazoa > Chordata > Aves > Coraciiformes > Alcedinidae > Ceyx > Ceyx cyanopectus. Next base: position 11,833 of record VYZU01061671.1, read on the forward strand.
TGAACTGATTAAGATGGTTTCCAGAGTAATTAATTACTTTCACATTAATAAGAATAAATAATGCTTCTGATTAAAGGGTAGAAACTCCTTGTGAAAGAACAGCAGCAGGAGAACACACATCAAGCCAGGCCATAAAAAAAACTTAGGTAAAATAGTTTGTAGGATTTATTTATTTTTACCCTGTCAGGTTTCCATGACACAGGGCTAAATAGATATTGGATGTTGAATCCTGCAATATATGTTATTTCTTTAAAATACTGGAGGTTTGTTCTTTGTCTGCAATGAATTTTTTTTTCACACAAACTGTAAAATGTGGAAAGTAGGATTCTATAGTGGCCCACAGCCTTCCCAGTGTGGTGCTCAGTGTGCTCATTCTGCTGTAATGTGCTTCTGGATGCTCTGTAATACAACCTTGGACACATAGCTTCAGGATTGTTGGGGTTTTTTTTTTTGTGTTGGTTTTTTTTTTTTGTAGGTTTGGTTTGGTTTGGTTTCCGCTCTGTTGTTTGGGTTTGTGTGGCCATCAATGGAAGATAAAATATCACCCCAAGAATTTATTGGATATAATTTATTGAATTTACATCATGTTATAAACATATAATTTGTAGGAGTTTTGTCCACTTTGCATGTCAATTATACAAAATGCAGTAACACCATTGTATAAATTGTCATGCTTGTCTTCCACTGTGGTAAATTAGCACCTCTTCTGTAGCAAAATTGCTTCATGCCCTTTGAGGATTGGTCATAGAATTATAGAATTATTATAAGTCATTCTAAGCAATATCATATTTTTAGTATTTGAATTGAAAGCCAGTGTGTGTAAAGACACCCATTGGAGGAGCCTTCCAGTAGGATGATCTGGACAGGTACCAAGCTTAATTTCCAAGATATAGAAGAAGTAAGGAGGTGGAGGATAGAAGCTCTGGGTTTGGAGGCAAGATAATGGCTTTGTGAACAACATTATTCTGCTTGTGACTGCCTCCCAAACTATGACACTAACTTTATAGAAGCTGTTGGAGATGTTGAAGTGTTTATTACACATTAAGTTCTTCATGTGCAGTGCCTTAATTTACTTAGTTCTTGGCACTCTGCTTTGTAAAAGTATCATGGCAAAAGTGGCACTTAAAGATTACTGCTACAGGAAATGTCTGTGATGAAAGGGGGGAACAATATGATTTGGATAATTAAAAACCCAACTAAACAGAAAGCAGAGTCCTACAATGGAATTAATAGTGTAAGGAAGGTTTATCAGATGGTTCTGCTTATGCTTTCAGATTAGAACATATAGTTCAGTTGAAGGTAACATCCTTTGAATGAACTGAAACAGTTCAGACAGTGTACAATTGACCTTGGGATCTTTTTATTACTAGATAACTTTAAGACCAATAGCTTAGAAGGATAAAATAGGGATTATATGATATTCATGTGGATAATGAGAAGATCAAGATTTATTACAGGAAATCAGAATGCTTAAGAGATCCTCATGTTTGTAGGATTTAAATTGACAAGGTTAAGTAAACAACTGACAGGTGTAGGCAAGAACTCCCCCAAGGTCAGGTTTTTCACCATCAGGGTTTTTGCACAACCTTTGAAAATTATTATTACACTTGGTGCTGCTAACCCTGATAGGATTTAAGATTGAATAGTCTATGAAACCAAGATAAATGCCTAAATTTGTAAATCCTTAGTAGCTCTTTAAGAGCAAAGAGTTGTTCTGGGCATAGATTTCCAAGTATTTGGAAACATTGGGAAGATTTCTCTGAAGTATTTTAAATGTGCAGTAACACTGAGATTAAACCTTTTAAAGATGGAAAATACACTTTTGGTGGGGTATTGTTCTATAAAACTTGCTGCACTCCCTTTGAGCACAGAGTTGTGGGCATGTGTCTGAGTAGCTTGGCTACTGAATGTCAACAGTAGCTGCCACGTCTTCAGGGTGCCTGCTTTTCACTTCCAGCACAGTGAGAAAAGCCTGCAGCTCAGAAACATAAAACATAAATAAACNTTCCAGTAGGATGATCTGGACAGGTACCAAGCTTAATTTCCAAGATATAGAAGAAGTAAGGAGGTGGAGGATAGAAGCTCTGGGTTTGGAGGCAAGATAATGGCTTTGTGAACAACATTATTCTGCTTGTGACTGCCTCCCAAACTATGACACTAACTTTATAGAAGCTGTTGGAGATGTTGAAGTGTTTATTACACATTAAGTTCTTCATGTGCAGTGCCTTAATTTACTTAGTTCTTGGCACTCTGCTTTGTAAAAGTATCATGGCAAAAGTGGCACTTAAAGATTACTGCTACAGGAAATGTCTGTGATGAAAGGGGGGAACAATATGATTTGGATAATTAAAAACCCAACTAAACAGAAAGCAGAGTCCTACAATGGAATTAATAGTGTAAGGAAGGTTTATCAGATGGTTCTGCTTATGCTTTCAGATTAGAACATATAGTTCAGTTGAAGGTAACATCCTTTGAATGAACTGAAACAGTTCAGACAGTGTACAATTGACCTTGGGATCTTTTTATTACTAGATAACTTTAAGACCAATAGCTTAGAAGGATAAAATAGGGATTATATGATATTCATGTGGATAATGAGAAGATCAAGATTTATTACAGGAAATCAGAATGCTTAAGAGATCCTCATGTTTGTAGGATTTAAATTGACAAGGTTAAGTAAACAACTGACAGGTGTAGGCAAGAACTCCCCCAAGGTCAGGTTTTTCACCATCAGGGTTTTTGCACAACCTTTGAAAATTATTATTACACTTGGTGCTGCTAACCCTGATAGGATTTAAGATTGAATAGTCTATGAAACCAAGATAAATGCCTAAATTTGTAAATCCTTAGTAGCTCTTTAAGAGCAAAGAGTTGTTCTGGGCATAGATTTCCAAGTATTTGGAAACATTGGGAAGA
>VYZU01061672.1:0-40366 GCA_013401355.1 Ceyx cyanopectus
GGGACACCTATTCCATCAGGAAATCACCAGTGCTTTGGGAACAGGAGCTGAAGCAGTGTGTCTTCAGGGATGGAAGGAGCACATGGTAACTACTGCACAGATAAATGAGCATTTAAACACATCACTTCAACCAGCAAGGCAAGTCAAACACAGCTTTAAGGTCTTGCTTGGTATTCCAATCATGGTACCTCTTCCAGATACCAGTGGAAACTCAGCAGCTTGCCATAAATTCCTGCTCAAGTCTCTTTTATCATGTTTCCCTCTCAGACACACGGGGAAAATGTCATAAATATTAAGCAATTCACAGAAAATTCATTCCTAGTCCTTGAGAATATGCTGAAAAGACAAAAAAAAGTGATAATCTATCAATTGAGTAGAATCTGTACTCTATTTCTACCCCTTAAAAAATACATGACAAGCTTTGCACACAAAAACAACCTTTGTAGTCTGAAGTTCAAAACCAACCCACAATAATGACCATTTTGGGAGCCAACTGAGCAAGAATTCTTATTGATTTATTAGAGAGATCTCTACTTCTATCAAGTTAAAGGAATGATTGTCTCATTTTTTTGGTTTTAACTACCCTGTCTCACAAGTCAGCAGCTCAGATCTGCTGAGATAAAAATCCAAAAAGCCTCTTGCCATGAATTAGTTTCTCACATAAACTCACACCAACCCAAAGGACCTGGAAATCTCCAGATACTCTTATGTGTGTGTCTTACACCACTCACTAGAAATTGAGATATTGTTATGAGATGTGTTTTGAGACATGTTACTTGTTGAAGCTGCCAAAAAAATGCTTTGGTCACTCCTTCAGAAGCCTCTTCCTTCTTCCAACTGCTGCTGGACAAACCCCACCTACTGCAACCACACTGAGCTTGGAGTTCATTCTGAGATGGCAACACCAAGACTCCAGCTAAGCAGCTTTTGTCATGCAGTGAGGTATATTCTGAGGAATGCAATGAGGACAAAAAGAAAAAAAAATCCCAGTGACCCAGAAACCTTGGGAATGCTTTTCATGTTCCTCCCAGAGAAGCCTCAGCCCACGTGCTGTCCCTGCATCAGCCCACGTGCCATCAGCAGCACACCTCACACTGCTGGGACCAGCTTCTGCAATTTAGAGAAGCCTTGTTTTCATCAGGCTTAAGCCACTCATTTCCACAGAGCATTAATTTCATACTTACGTAAAAAGTGCTTTTCCAGTAAGGCTATTTCCAGGTGACCTTTGATCTCATTCAGTCTGTCAGACTCTGTCCTGTTGAAATCCTGGACTCCTGAAGCCATGATGATGGTCCCTGGACCAGCCTGGAGGAAACACACAACACACAGCTCAGGGCACAACTGCTTTTGTGTCATTGAAATGCATCAGCTCAGCTGCAGGGCAGCAGCCAGATGAGAACATGCAGCTGCCAACACCCCTGCATGCCTCCTCCTCAGCCTTCCACCACCACACAGGTGAGGGGAAGCCAAATCAAACAGAAGCATAAAAATCCCACCTCCCCACCCCACTAGAACGTGTCCTGAGGTGCCCCAGCTACATGTTGTTTGAGCACCCCCAGGGGTGGGGACCCCACCAGCTCCCTGGGCAGCCTGTTCCAGCCCCTGACTGCTCTTTCAGGGAAGAAATTCTTCCCAGGATCCAACCTAAACCTCCCCTGCTGCAACTTCAGCCCATTCCCCCTGCTCCTGTTCACTTGAGAGAAGAGGCTGCACCCCCCTCACAGGGACAGGATCACTTCTGCTGGCCACAGCATTTCTGAACCAGACCAGGATCCTCTTGGCCAGCTCACATCCAGCTGGGTGTCCACAGCCCCCCCAGGGCCTTTTCCACCACTCCCCATGGATCAGGGCAGATGTGCAGCAAGCTCACTGGCAGCAACTACTTCCACTGTAGGAACAATCTGGAATGTGAAGATAAAGCTGCAGAGGTACCTACTAAAACACCCATTTTCTTGCTTGAGCTGAAGAGCAGGGGAGTTGCAGCCTCACAGGGTGTGCACACAGGTGAGTTATCCTCTCCAGGCATTCACTGCAGGTGTTTACCTGGCCTTGCTCACTGCAGTGCCAAGCAGAGCTGCTATTTCCAGCCCCCCCCAGCAGCATCCACCCACACAGCCCTGTGCCAGTGCTGGGGGCTCCCACAGGGAGCAGGAGCTGCCAGCTCAGCAGCTCTGCTGCTGCCAGCTCTGGAGCCAGCAGGAGCCACGGCACAGCAGAGATGGACCCTGGCTGGGGCAGGGCTCACAGGGGGAGCTGCAGCACAGAATCCTCCCCCTGACACCTGCCTGCAGCCAGAGAGCTGCAGCACAACCACCCTCTGCAACTGCTCTGGGCACTGCTGATGGGATGGCAATTAACCTCTCTGGTCATCTCTTGTTTGCAGAGCTGGGTTGTGTCTATTTCTGCTGCAAGATCTAGTGCTGTCACTTGCCAGACACACAGAGCCCCGAGGAGGATGGTGAGGCTGAAGGCAACCACCCCTAAGAGACACTAGAGACAGGCACAAGCAGAGTGTGACTCAAACACAGCCTGTTAAAGCCTGGCTACCTATGCTGTACATCCACACTGGTGCAGAGGACAGTACCTCCTTTCAGCAGCCAGGAGTTCATACAGAACTGTCTAAAGAAACAGAGCCACTGCTTAAAAAGAGAAAAAAAATGTTAAAAAATCACATACAAGTCAAAGAGGAAGATGCTGAGTGAGCAGGGATGCACCTTCAGCCCAGTGCTTAGACACGAGCTGGCTCCAGCACAACCATCCCCTGTCCCCAGCCCCTCATGCAGCAGCTCAGAGCCTGAGGTGAGGGAGGAGAGGAAGGAGAAAGCAGATACCAGCATATTCCAGCTTTCACCCTCACTGAGTATCCTCTGTGATAGTTCACTAGAGATGAGCTCCATTGCAGAAACTCATCTAGAGGGCCAGCTCCACTCCTGCTCTGTCAGGGATGCTCAGTCATTCACTAGAGCCCAGGATGCCCTGACTGCCTCTCAGGGAGAAGGGAAAGCAAGAGGTGCCCAGCACTGGGGACAGTGACAGGAGTTCACTTCCGAGTTGCCAAATGTATATCTGCTAAAGCATTGCATCCAAGAGGTCTGGTATCATTTGATGGGTTAAAAACCAGTTAAGCACACATTTAAATCATAAGTACACAACCAACTAGCCACAAAAGGTTACAGTGACCTTCTAAATTAGAGAAAAAAAAAATCCACTAAGTTAAAACATCAAATAGCAGGAGCAATATCCTGGAATTGCTGTGCAGTAATAAATGGTTTAACCACTGCAGTAAGATCCACAGTGACACAAGCCTGGTGGAAAATCAAGCACTCAGTTCTCAACATCAGTCACACTGCTGTATTAATGAACCCACTTTATGAGCACTCAGAAAACTGAGCATGTCCAGTGACATGAAGACACTTCAGCAGACTGTTCTTTTGCCACAGAAGTTTTTTCCCCACACACAAACACCCCTCCTGCTGTCAAAAGGTATTAGCAGGCTACAGAGATAAGAAATGAGGTCTCTACATTTGCTGGAGGTCAGCTGCCTGCCTCTGAATTCAAACAACACCTCTGCCTGAAGGTAGCATCTGAATTTCATCAGGATGCCCTTTCCTGCTCCTGACTCCCAGCAAAAGCCTTGAAGGCTTCCCCAGATCTCTGCTTTTCCTTCTGCCCCTCTAGCTTTGGCAGCACTAGGCACAGAAACCCTCTTCAAACCTGGCAGCAAGGATGCACGGGGCCTCCGTGGTGCCTGGGGGGCAGGGGAATGCCAAGGTTGAGGAGGTGGCAGGGACAAGGGGGGATAAAGGAAGGTTTCTGATGAGGACAGCTTGCCTCTGGCCCCCTGAGTTCAGAGTTGCTCCAAGCCACAGCCAGCTCTGGATCTGAAAAGCCACAGCTACCCACCAATGTCTTTTCCAACCATCTGCAGGGCAGGCTTTTTGTAGCAGCAAAAGGGGAAAAAAGGGCTGGAGGAGGGGAAGGGAGGGGAAGGGAAGGAGTCTTCAGTAATACAGTGAACTACAGAGCTTGCCCATAAAGGCTGGAACCCTCCTGAGTTTCTTCTTACTTCATGACACAAAAGGATTCCCCGTGACTGCTGCAGTTACCTAGTGTAAGGAAAGGGAAAACCCAAGATGCCTGCTCAAGAAGGAAAGCATCTGCATGAATAGTTAATCCCTAGCAGCTATTCTTGGAAGTATACCCATATTGGCAAGCTCCTAAAACACAGCTATGTTTTACATAAATGAATAAAAAATAAACAAGTGCTAGCCAGGTTTAGAGACTTTAATGTTTGCATCGTGCTTTATCCCTTCCAATCACTGGAAATGAGGTGACTGATGCAGAAGAGTTTAGGGTTTTTTAATTGACATGTTTCAGGAAAAGCCAAACTGTAGAGAAACAGCAATTAAATTAATGTTTTCTGTACCACAATAACTCAGATTTAATCCTAGCACATGGGCAGGGATTAGATCAGACTGCTTTCAGGTACTAGAGCCATTCCACTTCCAGTTCTCCCTGCCAATTCAGTGCAGAACCTCCACTGGTTTAAACACATTTGTTTTCTCCCTCCACACCAGGGTCACCCCCACACCTGCACATGGCACTGAATTTTTTCTCCCCTTTCATAAATATTTCAAATGTGTCACATGAAGAGTTCAGAGTTTCATCTACAGCAAAAAACTGAGTTAAAGAGAGGCAAATCAAGCCAGAGCTAGCAAATACAAGGGTGGGCTATGATCTCCAGGGCACACTCCACCCCCCTGAACATCTGCACCTTGGCAAACCAAGTTCCCACAGCAATGTTTGAAAGGGCTTTTTTTTCAGCTGCATGTCCTGGTTTGGGCTGTGATAAACACCAGTTGGGGTGTTGATTATTGAACTCAACAGGTAAAGCTCAGGGGTTTCAGATAAAGAATAAGATGACTTCATCTGGCCACCCCTTCTGTCCTTCCAAGGGGTGTAAATTCACACATGCTGCTTCAGTGAGCTGTGTGGAGTGTTGGAACCACGTCCCCCTGCTGTATTTGTGGCCTGGGACTGCATGTTCCCTTGCTGCAGGTGTGCCACAGAGGATGCTCTTCTTTGCTCACGGGCAGGGCTCTGCAACCAGAAGCTTTTATGCCAGGGTTTTTTGCTGCAAAACCCCCATTTGTGGCAAATTTGTGCATAGAGTTGTCAATTCAGACACATGCATAAAGAGGAGGCACTTGATGTGCACATTTCTAAGTGCTCTGCATACCCCTGAGGCACAGCACAGAAAGGTCTTTCATTCCTGGGACTGTGCTGTACTGTTCTAGCAGACAGAGATCTTTCTTTAATGGCTCTGTAATGCTTAATACACCATGGGAGATAAAAAAAACCCCAAAGCAGAGAGGGACAGAGATGCAGCTTTGTCAAGGGAATGGCTGACAGTGGAGTCAGACACATCTCTGCATTGAAGATGCAGATAAGGGCACCAAGACTCAAGTTTTCCATGCCTGTGCTCAGTTCCAAACCACTAATTGTGGCTCTTTCAAGCCTGGGAGTTCTGTACTCAGATTTAAACACAAACAGTGAAGCAGCAGCAGAGGAATCACAGAGCTCACATCCATCTGAAAAGACACACAGCCTAACTCCAATTTATGCACTTAAGTCTTATCCCTACAGCCTTGCCAGTGCCATTTGAGCAGACCTGACCTCCTGAGAACAAAACCAAGTTTTAACTTCAGATGTGTTCACTGGCAATTCAGCAAATAAATGGAAAACAGCCTTCAGAAGCACATCCCATGTTAACAAAGCTGGCAACCCACAACATCTGAACCCAATAGTAAGGACAGGGAACCTTAATAAGAAAAAATTAATTGATCCTTCCACAAAATGGAAGCCTATTAGTGGAAGCTTAGTTCCTTATCCACAGATCTTTGTGTTAAATACAACATATAGGGACAAAGAATGATCACTTTCTGTTTTTCTGCATGAAAACTGTGTACATAATGATATTGAATGAAATACTCACAGGGTCTCTCAGCTCCTCATTGTCTCGAGTTGCCGTTCGAGGTATTTTCACCGGGATTTCATCTCCACATTCAGTGTCTGAAGCATTTGGAGACTCTGCTAAATCAAGGAACTCATCTCTCTTGTGACCTCTGAACCTTATTTTGTCCAACTTCTTTAGCATGTTCAGCACTGCACTTTTCTGCTTTACCTTAACATGACGGTTGGAGTTTCTGCAAGAAACAGAACAGCAGGAGCACTTGAGAAAGCTGGCAATAAACATAAATACACATGTGCTGACCACTAACTGCTGCCAACCAGCCATCCAGGACCCTGCTGCCACTGGAGGCAGAGCACACTGCAGCTCAGCTTTTAGCAGGTATTTTCTTCCACAGTATGAGAGATGCAGGGTTTGGTTTTCAGTAGTTGATGATTTACCATCTTCCCACACTCTTGTGGCCTCTTTCTCATGGCTATTTTTAAAGCAAGTCAGACTGGGCACACGCTGCACTCCAAAGAAGTCAGTTAGTAACAGGTTACTTAAACAAAAGTTTGACTGATAAATCCACAGACTTCAACTTGCTGATGCTTCTCATCAAAGACACGAAAATCCACTAAGCTTCACAAGTAATCTTTAAATTCCCAGAAAAACTGGAGCAAAAGAATAAGGAGTTTGTCATATCTCCCAACTGCTTTGGCTAAGAAAACAAAGAACCGAGGGTTCATTGAAGAAAAGCCATCAGAGAATCGTGCAGAAGACCCCACCAAAAACCAGAAAGTGCTGAAATCAATGATAAACCACATTCAAACACACTGCCAAAATCCTTTAAATTACCACTACTGACGATCTTGGACGCCCTTTGCTACATTTATATCACTCCCTTTGAGATGCAAAGAGGAATCACTTTACTAGTGATGCTGTCACATCTTTTTAAACTACCAGGACCCAAATGTTACTGTCACAGAAAGGGGACAGCATCCAGGGGAATAAAAAAAGGACTTTCCACTTCCAGAGACAGTATTTGACATGAGCAATACTTAAATTCTAAATCGTCCTGGGAGAAGTATTTTGTTTTTTACATCAAAGACAACAGAAGAAAGCTTGATTCATGTATGTAAACTAATGGCAACAGCAGCTTTCCAAGACAATGCACTGTGCAATTTCCCATTTAAGCCAGATCTGCAAAATCAGTTCAACTAAATGCTCTACATGTATCACAGGCAGTATCAAAGGTTCCAAGGTCCACCTTTTCAATAAATAAATAGTAAGTTCCTCTCTCATGCCCCTCCAGCAACCTGCCCTTGTAGTTTAGAATAAATGAACTACAACTCTTGCTCTTAGAAACTGTTCCTCAGCTCAGAGAAATCTATTTGGAGGATGCCTCTCCCAAAACGGACTTTTGTAGTGGTAAAAATTTAAGTCCCTAGTTCCCATTGCTATCCCTTCTCCCCCTCTCTTCCTTAAAGACCATGCTCAGTTCCATAGCACACCATCCCAGGCACGGGTGGGAGATGAGAAAGCTCTAAACATGTGCCAGCAGGATTAACTGAAGAGCAAGAAGGCTCCCACAGCCACTTGGGGCAATTCTCTCCTCCCAACACAAACCTCTTTTCAACAGATCTTTTCCCCTGCAGATTTTCCACTGACCCCAACAGTTTGGCAGGGGCTGTTCACACCGAGTTCAAACCAGATCGTTCCCCTCAAAACCTGCATTAGTTTCCACCTCTGCCAAGGTGCATTAGCACCACACACAGCCCTTTGAAACCAATACCAATCCCCTACAGTGCAGCTGGCAAACAAAACAAGAAACCCACACAAAACTTTATCAGAAATGCTTAAAGTCGCAGGCCTGCGTTTAATCTTTCACTTAATCACTGGCAGTAACTCCCACCAAGCTGATTTTCTACCAACAGCTTTTCTCTGAAGCTCTATTTCTTGTCAAAGCTAAAAATAGAAACACTTCTCGCTCGTTCATTTACTATTTGATGAAGAAACTTATCAGTTCACACATCCAGAAATATCTGCAGGCCGCGCTATTAATAGAAGGGGAGAAAGGCTGTGAGGGCAGTTCAGATCTGATCAGCACTGTCATGACTGCAGCACCTTCTGGGCCACCTCAGAAATCTCCACCTGTGTTCAACTAGTGTTACACACCACGTAACTCACAAGTACAGCAAAGCAGTTGTAAAACAAAAGTTGTCAAGCAAACCCCACCTGGGCCTCTGCCTTTCAGCACTAGGCCGCACAATAGCCAGGCCAGCACATACACCCATGAACACACCTACACCTATGGCATTTTTTACCTGTAAAACTGATGTAACTGCCCTTAAAAGTGTTACAACCTGTCTTTTAAAAGTGCAACCCCTTCTTTGAATCACTCACAGGTGACTCCACTGAACAGTCAGCTGAAATTCTGTAATACTGGCAAAAAGACTCCTCAGAATCAATACACTATCAGTAGGCTGACCATTGGAAGAGTGAAGAATCATTTTCCTAGGCATTTAAGTGCTTTAAATATAAGTATTATAAATATATATAAATATATATATATTTAAATATATAAATATAAAGCCAATATATAAAAGTATCTGCTCAACTGTAACTTAAGATCATTTTGTCTTTACAGTTGTTTTGAGTGTACCAGGGTCCCAGATTACTTACAGTTACATTAGATTAACCTAAGCAAAAACCTAAGCTTGCCAACAAGCTCCTATAGAAACTCATTTTCTGGCCTCCAGCCAAATATGAGATCTAAGACAGGCTTTTGATGTCAGCAGCCTATTCTTGCAAATAGCAACCTTTTTTTTTTAAAAATTTTTTTTTTAAATAAAGATCAATACAAACTGAGACATTTTGGCAGTTTCATGCTCACCAGGATAAAAGCTTCTGGGAGATTTTATACTCTGGAGGACCTGGGTCAAATTTAGATAAACTGGAGGAAGCTTTTGTAAAACCTAAGACCAGCATCTGACCTAGAATTAGATTCATTGGTAAAACACAGTAACTAAATATCAAAACTTGGTTCCCCATCACAGCTACTCATCCCCTCACCAATCCACCCACATCCTGGGCTCAGCTGGTCTAGCTCTCAGTTTTAGGCTTATCTTGCCCCAGCGGCTCCCAAGTGGCTCACAGGCTTTGATTTACTGCTGTTGCATTGAGATTTCACACAAGAATTTGCTGTATCAGGGTACATGGCCTGGTAGGCTGGGCAGAGATAGAACAGCTAAACCTTCATGTGCCCTTTGTGGAAGAACAGAGCCTGCTTTGAAAATGGTGATGCAACCCTGTTTTTCAGGGTGGTGATACCCTGTTTTGCAAGGTGGTGGTGCCCTGTTTTGCAGGGGGGTGATGCCCTTTTCCTCAGCCTCTAAAAATGCAAACTTGCTACACCAAGTCAAACAGCATCTCCTCAGCAAGTGTTCAGCTGGAGCCTGGGGCACAGGGAGCATCAAACCCCACTGAAAGATCATGAGTGGACATCATCTCGGGTCAAAAAGGCCACACAAGACTATGACACAGCCAAGTAACCTCCAAAGAATCTGTGTTTTGCTCAGAAAACAAGTGTTTCAGAAAAATCAAAGACAACGCTGGAGTTGAAGCAAAACTGGCATTCCCTAATTCTCATATTTACATCCCGTCTACTTCACATTCTTCTGATCTCAAAATATCTTCCTGCAAAAGTTACAGTTAAGAGCTGTTGGTATCCAAGGAAAGCCAGGCTATGTGTGGATGGACAAACACAACACCACGAGTTTCAGTCTCCCTGGGATGGAGGGATGTGCAAGTTGAGGGAGTGGGAAGTATCAGGATTAAGTTAGTTATTCATGACTTCTTCACTGAAATGCTCCTGTGTATTACCCTGAAAGAGCTGGCAGCAGAGCAGGAACACAAGATACACTCTGGCCATCCAGACACCAACTGATACTGAAAACAAACCATGGCATGGTTTTTTTTCTTGGCCACGTCTAATGAAAACTGGAAACTTCAGTGAGCACACAAGTGACAACAGATTCACAGTCCTGCTCTATATACTGCTCTGAGCAAAACGTTTCCCCTTGCCACATTCTTTTTCCCCCCAATTTCTCATCATAATGGGCATAATCTCATCTTAAGTCACTGTCTGAACATTCTGTACTTATTAATATTTAAGAAGCTAATCAGAGAAAGATCAACTGGCTGCATTTGAGAGCTTCTGGTCTGCTCAGCTTTTCCTCCCCCCGTGCACACGCCTCTCCCAAATGACTCTCCACATCTGTGCAGACAGACAAACCTCACCCACAGCATCTCCTCCTGAGCAAGAGTGCTTCTGGAGAAAGGAAGCTCAACTCAACAAGACAAGCACACAGAAGGGACACAACAGAAGCCTTTGATGAGTGGTGCCCATGTGAGACGTCAATTGCCCTGAACTACACAAACACTTCCAGTTGCCTGTATGATGACACCATTTCTCAGCAGAAACCAAGGAATGGTAAGAATTTCAGCCAACCATCCAGTTGGACCAGCCAAGAGCAGCTTACAAAACACCCTCCAGAAGTTCCGAGCATTGTGCAAGTTCCCTCAAATTCTGTCATCAACAAATGTGCTGGGCTTGACCCATCACTGGTTCACCCCACTGAAGTCATCACCTTAGCACCACAGGGTGCCAAAGACCTCCTCCAGTTATGTCACCCTTGGCCCCAGAGTCACAATATGATGTAATGCATATGCAGAGCAAATGGCTTGATGGTTTTGAGTAACATCTGCTAAAGGCTCCAAATCCTTTCAGCATCCTTAAAAACTTAAAACTCTGGGGACAGACCAGACTAGGCTGGGACAGACTTGAGTTTTTTTGCATTAGATGAACTTATCAGCTATGCTACCTATGGTGTGGAGAAATACTATTAATCTATTATTAGCATGAATACTATTAATAACTATGCTTAATAATCCATGTTTATTACTCACTTGAGTTTAAAGGGAGATGATCAAAACCCCTCCAGAACCATCTCCTGTGTGGGGCTGCTGGCAGAAGCAATGCTCAATTCACACGGGTTGGAAATGAGCAGGAAGTCGTGCTTCAATTCTGCAGGCTTAATTAGATGCAGCTATTAATTAAGCATCAACTCTGAAACAATTTAAATTGTCCTCTGACTGAGGGGAGGAGGAGGAAAAGGGAAAAAAGTGTGGAAAGCCATGTAGCATGTGCTGTGGTACAACCTGGGTACCAGAGACAGAAGTTCAACATGCTGATCCTGGCTGGGGTTGTCACAGCAACCATAACGCAGCTTCATGAATATACATTACACTCAAATCTAGTTTTTTTTTCCCCAAAAAGAGACTAACGTGTCATTCAGCTCACAACATGAAGCTGCCTGGGAAATGAATTGGGGTTGTACAATAAAAGTGACTTGTCTTGAAACCCTTCAGCTTGGCTGCTGCAGCTCAGAGGGGCTGTGGGGAGAGACACAGAACTGCCATGGGAATTGTGGCTTGTACACAATCCCTACCTCACATCACACCTCCAAAAACACACCCTTTCTGGAAACATACTGACACCCTACCCACCTATGTCTCTCAGCATGCCACCTGAAATTTGCATGCTTTGTGAAATTAAATGGGAATATTAACTCCCAAGACAGGAAGATAAAGCTCATTTTTTCCTCAAGAAGCCTGTGTGTGTGGAAAAAAAAAAAAGTGAATTTACTATGGCATCAGAAGAGCAGCACCAAAAGCCCTGCAAAAAAAAAACCCCACTGCAGACGATCCATAAGCCAGGCTCAGAGGAAGACACTTTGGGAACACTTCCCAGGGCTGGGCAGCATGGCTTGGGTTGAGCATTATTTCTTTGAGAGGACACTTCACATTTGATTGTGAAGATTTCACAGACTCACTGAGGCTGGAACTGAGAACAGGTCCAACCTGTGACCTAGCTCCACCACACCTGGTCAGACCACGTCACTCAGTATTTCACCATTCAAAAACCAAGATAACAGAGGTACAACCCGAGAGCCCAGTGAGTAACCTCTGCTGACCCCAGAGTGGTGCACAGGCCTCCAGCAAGGAGAGCACACAACCCACTGCTGAGGACAAGCCTGAAAATGCTTCAAAGTTGGTGCTACAGGCACAGGAGAGATAGGGCAGGGGGAAAAAAACCCAAGTAACAGCACTGTGTGGATTACCACAGCCTGTGGTGTTGTGATTCCTCATCAGGCAAACATGGGGCCGGGTGTATTGTGTAAAATGTGTGTACAGAACAGCTGACAGGAGGCTGTGTGAATGATTCCTGTGCTGAATGCCACGGGAAGGAGGGATCCAGCCAAGGAAAAGCAGCAAGGTTCATACAGCAGGCCTGGCTGAGGCATCAGCCTCATTGCTGGCACTTGTAAAAGCTATGTGAACTATTTCTTGAAATCTTATCACAGGGTGAAAAACTCAAGGTCAAGCTCCCAGCAGACAGACAGAAGCACACACAGCAGCTCTGCTGGAAGGCAGCACTCTGGACAACAATCTCCATCCCAGCCACTCAGGAGGGATAAATTTCTCCACACAGCAGTTTGGAAATAGCAGAGGGAAGGTGCCTGACACAGAACTCATCAAAGTTGTCCCCTAGGAACCGTGGACCCAATATTATAAATAAATAAAAGAATATAACACATTTGCTATACACAAAACCCTATCACTGCAGACAAAAGACAGTTGGGGTTTCTGAATGGTAATTACTGAAGTAATTTGGCTGTTTGACTTAAGACAGGGCTTAAGGGTGGGCTGAAAGGCTCTGCTGTGCCAGGTATCCCCCTTACAGGAGCAAACCCTCACATTTCAAGCTGCATCATTTCCTCAGCAGGCAGAACTGCCGCTCTTTGTCCTCATGCTGACAATAGCAAACTAGAACTTCAAAAATAACAAAAACCTCACACCCCCAAGCTGGCAGCAGAGTATCCACCCGATGAGATACCAGAGGGGCTACAGGAACATCAAGAAAGACATCTTGGCTTTAAACCTGATTGTCCCAAGCAGCACATGTAGTCTGGGCATATCCTCCAGACTCCTTCCCAGTAACCTCTGTTCACAGCACCAATTGCTGCTAAAAAAGCCAGTTTTGGTAGCTGTGGTGGCTGCTGCAGGCAAAGGATCAGTGATGGGCACCAGCCCAGGAAAAGGCTGCAATCCAGTAACAGCCAAGTGCTGGAGAAGTTTGAGGGGGGTGCTGAGCAGAGGGTGACCCCTCACCCCAGGTACCTGCTGTAGCTGAGATGTCCCTGCTCTCAGCAGGGGTTGGGATGGATCAGCTCTGGAGCTCCCTTCACCCAGACCTTGCTGGGATTCTCTGATTCCACTCTGGTGAAGTTTCCCATGCATTCTTGCCTTTTCTCCCAAATTTTACTAGCTCACAAAACCAATTTAATTTTGCAAACAGAACCAAAATAACTCCAGACACTCCTCCCGTGAGCTCTGCCCAGCTCCTGTAACCCACTCATCCCCAGACACACAGCGTGCCTAGCTCCCCACCTCAGCAGCCTGGCACAGGGGGCTGTGACCAAGGGAGGGATGGGCAGGACAGGTGGAGACAGGGAGTCATACCCTACAGGCAGTTTTGATCCTGACTTGAGGAAAATTAACCAAAAAATCCATAATTTCAGAGAACAAAGATAGGATTCATTGTGTGAGTCTGCAAGGAGGGGGTAAAACCTCTTCCTAACCAGACAGCTGGGGCTGTTACCAAAACTAGCCCAATTCTTACCAATTTGGCCATGCTTGTAGGAAATTAACACCTTAATGGTGCTTGTTACTGCCTCATAACTGCAGACAACCAGCACAACCATCCACAGGAGCTAATCTACACACAGGAGTTGGGTGCTGTTTTGTAGCTGCTGGAACCAACTGGAAGGAGATACCTTAGAGCATGTCTTGAAATAGCTCTGGGCACGTCACAGCCCCAGCTCCCCTGCTCTGGCATCAGCAGCTCCATGCCAATTGACACTGCTCCCACGAGAAGCCAGCTCCACAGCAGTGAGATTTCCACCCTGGTTCAACAAGGGACACAAGGAAGAGGCAGAAAAAACCCTCTGACAGTTTTGGGATCCGATGGTGTTTGCACTGAATGGGTCAGCTCTTTGGTTATTAACCAAAACTCTGATCTGCTCTGCTTCTTGAACGCTCTGTTTCACAAGAAAATATTTCCTCATCTCCCAGCATCTCAAGTGCCCTGTCAGGCTGCAGAGCTGATCCAGCTGCAGACCTGGCACAGTGCTGAGCCTTCAGACTCGAGATAGGCTCATTAATTAATTCAAAGCAGGACGGAGAGTTTGGTAACAATGGGAGGAAACCAAGGGAGATGAAGTAAGATCATCTCAGTCATCATTTCCATCAGCACAAGCAACTTGAAAGCCAGCTACAGGATGGCATTTGTCTGCCTCCCAAGACTGGGGTGAGAGCCAGAACCACACTACTTGAGCTGATGGGTTTATTTATGCCATGATGACACTTCAGTTAGCAATGAAAAAGGTCCAAAGGTCAAAGCACTTTAAGGAAAAGAGCCCTGTACACTCAGCAGAGCTTTGTGAGCAGTGATAGCTGCAGTGGAGGAGGAAGGGGCAGCAGCATTACCCCCTGCACACACCCACCTCCCCCACCAGCCCCTGCAAAACCACTTCAGCTGTGTTTTCAAAGCTCCAAAAGGAGATTGCCACAGCCATCCCACCTTTCCTCAGCCAACCACCCCTACAAAACAGCTTGGTCTCATGGCAAAGCCACCATCTGGAGTCCAGGGGCAACCCACAGACCTCAAAGAGCTCCCCAAAACCCCCTAAAGATGTGGGCAAAGGAGTAGAGATGAAGGCAAAGAGCAGCATTTCTAACACTTGTCAGTCTCTTAACCAGGACTTCTTCCAGCTCTTAACATTCCAAATTCCTTCATTAATATTCACATATTTAAATAATGACATTTTAAAAACTAAAATATGGTTTTCAGTTTTCAAGAAGGACCTTAAAAGTTTAATAAGCAATGAGGCTCAGCACTGGTTTGGGGGTATAGACACATTTCTTTACACTACACAAGTGTTTTCACAAATACTGTCTCTCAAAGCCCTGGGAACTTGGAACTGCAAGACTTCTTGCATTAATGACAGCAAACAGCAGATGCAGGACATGAGCAAACCACCAGCTAATGCTGAACACCCACTGATCTCTGATTTACTTATATAATTGCCACTGATGTGTAAAAAAACCCACCCAAATACTACATCCTTAGAAAAACATCACAGCATATGATTCTTGAATATTTTAGGGATTCCAAGAGGCTCCCATCTGTGCCCAAAAGCCAACTGTAGAGCATCAAAAAAGAAAGAAAAAGAAAGATGACATCTTTGAATGTCTTTGTTGTAGGCATCTGGGGCCTTCACCCAGCTACAGTGACTGAGCTGGAGCAGGGGCTTGGGAGGGTTGTAAATGGGAGTCTGCTTTAAGCAAGACCTAAGTGATGGAAAATGAGGCTCAGTTTGTGCAGTTGACTATCTTCAAATAAAGAGTTTTTTCTTTACCAGCTGAGCTTCCCTTCCACCTTGCCAGGCAAAGAGTTCTGCTTTCCCTTGTGCCCCAGTGACAATACTCACGTTTTTAGCTCCATTTAAAAACAAAACAACCACTCCTGTCTTGAATCTGCTGGCTCATCTTTTTAACTAAAGAAAAAGAACTTATTTCAAATGATGAGCAATCTGTAAGAAAATCTATATTTGCAGCAATTATTAAGAAAGAAAATCTATGTTTGTAGCAAGAAAATCTATATTTGCAGCAATTATTAAGAAAGAAAATCTATGTTTGTAGCTAAAATACTTCAGCATTGGGGTCTGGCATCTCCTCCATGCTTCAGGAAGACCAGAGATGCCTCTGCTTCCTCAACACAGGTTCTCATCTCCCTGCCTCAGACAGAAGCAGTCTCTGTGGCCAGTCACCTTCAAGGTTCAATCCCTTTTCAGCAGTAACCAGATCTGTCTCTACTGACTTTCCTTCTGACTTTCACAAGAATGCACCATTAACTTCACAGCAATTAAACTGCTGAATGAAAAAAAACCCTAGAAAATGCCAGTCTGTGCAACTAACACCACTTGGTTCAGCTGGAGCTTTGGGGAGAGAGAAGTCAGGACAGTGAAATCACCACCATTAAAACAAACAAGGGTCAGTCCATGCAGTGTTCCCAAAACTCATCCAACAATTGTTCAACACCCACGTGATGATTTCTGTGCAACGGGTGAGGTCTGCTGTACTTTCATAGTGGATATGGTGATGAACTTTGATCCAGCTGAGAAGAAAGGCACCTTCAGGGGAAAATAAACAGATGTAGTTTGCTTCAGACAATAAGGAATACTAAGTGCATGGAAAGATTTTCCATGATTTAACAGAGACAATAAACTGTCTCTAACAATAGACCAATGAGTCACAGACAAGAGCTTAATACCTCAAGCTTATCTCTAAAGGAGAAAAATATTTATACAATTTCAAAGTATTAACAGCAGAAACAGAAAATGAGTTTTGAATAGATGCCACAGTCTCCAGCCAGGACAGCTGTATGAACCCAAGGGGATTCCAGAGGGGACACTGCACACAGCCAGGCTCACATCCCACTAAGAAAACCAGCCTGGAAATGAAGGTCTCTAACTCTGAGGGGCAGGGAGCTTCGCCAGGCAAACCCTGGAAGATGCCCCAGTGTTAATTTCTGCTGTGTTTTGTAAACTCCTGAGGGTAGTTTTAATCCCTGCAAGTTCCCAGGGATCACAGCACCCTTCAGCAGCTGGCAGTTCTCTCAGAGGATCAGGGTGCCCAGTCAGGTGCTCCATGGCTTGCCAGGAAGGCCACTCCTCATTGCACACCCCAGGTGACTCCACAGAGCTGCTGTCACCCCAAACTGAGCCACATCCTATCTTCATACAAAGGGGATCTTAAACACAGGGCTGCAGCTTCTGCTTGCTTTGGAGGTTACCCTCCA
The DNA here is from genome assembly GCA_013401355.1 of Ceyx cyanopectus. Taxonomy (NCBI): domain Eukaryota; kingdom Metazoa; phylum Chordata; class Aves; order Coraciiformes; family Alcedinidae; genus Ceyx; species Ceyx cyanopectus. Next base: position 16,938 of record VYZU01061672.1, read on the forward strand.
AGAGTGAAGATCTTGGATGAAGCACTGCAGAAGTGCAGGGGATGATGAAGTGAATCCAATTGGAATAATGCCTGTGAGCGTGCAAATGCTGTGAAGAGTCAGACCCCTCTGACAACAGTGGCACAGGCTCCAGTGTCCCTTCCAGTGCCACCAGCCAGATGCAAGGCTCAGCAGTTCACAGAGCTTGTTTTTGCTGTCATCTGATGGTCACGGTCCAAAGTCACCTCAGCAGCAGTCAGTCAGTCAGTCCCATGGGGATGTTTTGGGTGCTGTGCTGCTCTCAGGTCCCACGCCTCACTGCTACCTTTGCCCCACACTGGCTGCTCTGGGAAGGAGCAGCAGACAGGATTTCTAAGGGTGGTACATGCAGGCAACTCCCCTGGCATCACTCCTCACCTCACCAGGGAAAAGGTGAGCCAGAGGAAAGATAAAGAAAGCCCCTAAGCCACAAGTGAGTTCAGAGATGGGACCTTGGACTGCAGATCACAGTCCAGCTTCATTTTCAGTCTGGCAGCTGAAGTCACGTTCACAGAGGGATGTTTAAGTGCAAGACACATCACACGAAAGCTACAGAGCATCTCATGGAGAACAAGTCTGAGGAGGAGCACTGAAGGAGCTGGGAGTGTTGAGTGTGAGGAAGAGGAGGCTGAGGGGAGACTCCTCACTCTCTGCAGTCCCTGAAAGGACACTGGTGCTGGGCTCTGCTCACAGGGCACTAGTGCCAGCCCCAGAGGGGATGCATTCAGCTGCTCCAGGGGAATCCAGACTGGGCAGGAGGGAACAATTGGCACTGGCAGAGCAGCCAGAGCCTGGCCCAGGCTGCCCAGGGAGGGGGTTGAGTCCCCAGCCCTGGGGGTGTTTCAGGGGAGTTGGGATGGGGGTTTGAGGGCCATGGGTTAGGGGTGAACTGTGTAGAGCAGGTTCATGGTTGGACTGGATGATCCCAAGTGGCTTTTCCACCCTGAATGACTCTGTGATTCTATTCTGATTCATCCTTGGGTGCTGAACACCATGGAATCTTTTGCCATAGCTGTGCATCTTACAAAGTGCCCAGGCTGCTGTTGCACAGAATGGAGTTACAGATATTTTCCCACCAGCCTCTTCTCTGCTTCTTGAGTCTCAGAGGCTCAATTTGGACATGCCACTACAGAAAGCATAAATTCACCCAATTTCTGTCAGTGTGAGCCTCAATCTGGACATGCCAATCCAAAAAGCATAAATTCACCCAATTTATGTTGTCCCTGAAACAAAACCTACTACTGGTAGTGGTCTCACTACTACAGGAGTGTCTGGGCAAGCAGCTTGTGCCCAAAGCACAAAACTACAGCTCCCAAAACTCAGCTCTAGAGTGAATGTCAGTAAATAACAGGGTTTAGATACCCACTTGAATGCGAAGTAGGAGGGACCTTGAAGCTGTGCAGCTACAGACAGCAGCTGGCTCTAGCAAGAGATGCCCTTGTCAGGCTCGTAACGCAGCACCACGGACTCTGTGTGGGCCACAAATGAGATTTTAAGAGACCCTTCTCTTTGCATTTCCCCACCCTGGTGGCTGGGATGCTGCTCAAACACTGCTGATGGTGACAAATCCACACTCCCATGCAGCCCTGCTGCCTCCACCCAGGAATCACAGCACATGATTAAAACCCTGCTGCCCTTTTCAAGGTGATGGTGCAGTTGCTGTGCAAACCTGGAAAGGCAGAGGGGGGACCCAGAGAGGGGGAAAGGAAAACACACAATTTCCTGACAGAGAAGGGACTTGCAGCTTCCAGTATTCAAACCAGTGGTGAGAGGCTGGAGGAGTTTTCTGAGGGTATCTCTGGAGTTAAAACTCTAATCAGCTCTCTTTTGCATACACATTTCTAACTAATAAACTTCAGTTGATGAAACACACACTGCTCTGAGCATCTGAAGATGTCTGTGTAGCCTTCACTGGAAAAGCTGGTCCTCATTCCCAGTGGCTGAGAGCTGGTTGGTTTCCAAACCAGTGCATCTGAAGAGTTCCATATATAAATAACCTGATACCTGAAATGAATGCTGAGGGAACAAGTGGCTTTTACACCAGGGTAAAAAATGCCAGGCATTCCTGAAGCTGGATGCTAATCAACTGCTGACAGCCCTATCAAGAGCTCTGATAAGACAGTTTTAGCGGCTGGAAACTAATTGGACTCAGTCACTAATTGCATACATCAGACCAGCATGGAGTGCATGGTTTTGTTCTCTTTAATTAAGATAAGTATAGACCTCTCATGTTATGCAGTTATTTTCAGTACTATGGAAATGTAAAATGCTTCTATTACCCATTGTATTTGGACATACAGAAGGCAAAAGCAACTGTGTTTCCCACATAATGCTGAAATGTTCTTTAAAAACCTTAATATATATCTTAGATATACAGGAGGGGATGCTCAATAACCAAGAAATTAGAGCGTTCCCTCAGAGTCTGGCCCAAATCTGCAGGATAAAGCAGTATTTTGTGCTTTATGCCTCCCTCCTGTCCACGAGCATCACACTGCCAGTTGGATTCTGCACCTGAAGCGCTGACCCAAACCCACACACCCTGTCTGCAGGCTCTGCGGGCACACGGAGCAGATGTGGCAGAGCTGAGCTCACTGGGTGCAGTGGCAGGCAGCTGCTCACCTCCAGGCACGGCAGCAGGGAGCACAGCACTGCAGAGGGAGATCCAGAGCAGCCCCCAGCAGAGAACAGCTGCAGCAGCTGTTTCACACACAGCACTTGCTGTGGACACGCCCCGAAACGCCCCTGTGAGCTCACCAGGACATTGATCAGGCGTGTGTGGCCAGCAAGCCCAGCCAGAAATCCCTTAATCACAGGTCAAAAGAGCTGTCAGAGCCTGCACTGATGGGATCAGGAAAATGCTGAAGCGTGGGGGTTTGTTTAACACGCTGCATCAGCTCCTGCTGAAAAGCAAAAGTACCCAGAGGAGCAGCATCAGTGACCTGCAGCACCAGGGTGACCTCTTGGGCCTGCAGCCTGAAAAAAAAAACACTCAAAATTTACTTTCAAGGTTTCTTATTGTCACAGCACACTAGGAATGTTGTGGAGTCTCCATCCTCTGAGCTATTACAAAGCTGTCTGGGCTTGGCCCTGGGCAGCCTGGTTTAGCTGGCTCTGCTTGCAGGGCACTGGACCAGGTCACCTCCTGAGGTCCCTCCCAACTCAGCAGCTCTGTGAGGCTGTGAAATAAAAAGGTTGGTTCTCTTTGGCCACTGATGAGACAAAGAGTTTGACAACAAGTTTTCCAGCCACTTGGATGCATCCAGGTGTAGGTGGAACAGGTGATGTGTCCCTCACAGACCACCACAAACAACATGATGCTCCCATTCAGGATTGGTGAGTTGCAACTAAATGGAATTTGAGTTTCCACTAAGATGCAGATGTGGCTTTTAAACTATTCTCAGCACATGTTTATAAAACACTGCCAGTTGTTTCCTTTCCCTCACTGACACAGGGAAGTAATAAACACATATGGGGAGCCCAGATGCAAACAGAAAGGTTTTTTCCCCAATGTAAGTGACCGTGTTGTCAATCTTCACCTTCCACTATTCTCAGAAGCAGAAAAAAAAGCATCTTCAATCATTTATTCACCTCTAGAGATCTTGTAAGCCATGGCATTCAATGTAGCAGAAGGTGCAGCAGGAGGAAAGATTGAGTTAGAGCAGGGGAACACCAGCCAGAGTGCTCCTAACCACAAACAGGGTATTTTTGGGTTGCATCCAGTAACTGCTGTTTCGGTTTAGTCAAGACAGGAAGATTTACTGTGCAAAAGCAACTGTACTATTAAGGTGAAGAAAACCCATCCAGAAACTACTCCTGTGAAGACTGCAGGGCCTGTTAATATTTATGAGGCCTGAAATGGCTTCAAAGACTCCTCACTTCATTTTCTTATGTCACAACAAAAAGCAGCACTGAGCCCCTGCATCTTAAAATGAGTTCACCACTAAATTACAAGTGTTTTAATAAACCCTGCCCTCCTCAGACATGGCCCCTGCTCGTGTCCCCCATACCAATTACTATAACCACAAGAAAAAAACTTGATTTTCTTCAGCAACTTGAAAGATCAAACCCTGGGAGCACCAACTTCCTGACCCAAAAGCGAGATTTGAGGGCTGTATTTCTGTGCACAGATTATTTCATGGATTAACCTGCCACCCTGCAAGGCCAGGCCAGAGGGTGGGGAGAGAATCTCTTTGGGAAGACCCCGATTAAGCACTTAGTGTCAAAAGCTTTCCCTCTGATCAAACCCTGTGTCATAAAAATAACACACTAGAGGAAATCATTTCTCCTCCGAGCATGGATGCTGCCACACTGAAATTATTTAGCTCAGAAAAAAAATCTGTGTGGGAAAGAAAAAGAGGCAGTGTTGCAGGATAAAGCTAGGAAATTGTGTGCTGCATGTGGGCCTGACACAGTCAGAAAGCCTCCAATTTGGGATAGCAGATTGTTCTGCATGTTAGCACAAGTATTTTATTAATAGCTAGGGCTTTAGGGACTTCAAAGTTAGTGAGCATCACTGCAAAGTCTGAAAAATGCTGAGGGTAAGGAGACAAGGAAGGGGCAGGGGCAAGACACTGAATAACCACATAGCTTTAACCCCAAAAATTGACTAAGGTGCATTGACTAAAGCATTCCTGAGTAACATTTCCAGACCTGTAAGAAGCAAAACATCAGGAAATGTAACCTGTTACTCCTAAAATAAAAATATATTCACCACAAAACTATCAGTGGGGTCATATGTTACCAAAAAAACAACCAAACCCAAACAACTTCACATCTTGAAGAACCCCTATGGATTTGGTGGGGACAATCAAACAACAGAGCACGAAATCTCTGTGTTAAGGAGTGAATACTTCTGTATCACAACGATGCTGAAGACACAACACATCTCTGCAGCATCACATCTGTGTACAACACATATATTTATTCACAGTGCCCCGTGCCCCAGAACCAAACCTGGCCTTTACCAGCAGCACTAACCCCTTCTCAGACACTGCAGAGGTTCCCTTATCACAAGAAAACACTAAAGTTAGGGTTTTTTTCCCCCAGGTTTCAATACTCCATCACTTTGGCAACCAAAAGTGCCCTAGCCACTGACTTCTAAGGAGGTTCATCTTTGAGGATCCCATGCCTGGAGGAGCAGAAGGGCCAGGGAGCAGCTGCTGCACTGGCTACCTGCTGCCAGGCACCAGGAGTTCAGTGCCAGCAGGAAGACAGCAGTGCTGCTCTGCAGCCCCCTGCCTCTCCTCCTCAGCTGGGACCTCCCCTCTGCCAGTGTCCCCGAAAGCAGGTCCCAGGGAAGAGTGGAGCCAGGACAGGCTCTCCCTGCTGCTGCTGCCCTTAATTCCTCCCTCCCCCACGGTGCTGACGTCAGGTCAGCAGGCCACGGGGATGCTGGCAAGGCAGCAGGCCAGGGGGGAGGGCACAGCCCAGGTGATGCCTTCACCCGGAGCAGAACCCACACCACACCCAGCAGCAGCTGCCCCCTGCCCCCCACCCAGCACGTGCTGGGCACAGCGGGTCACTAGTGGCAGAGAAAAAGCCCAAAGCCACCAGTCTGACACCACAGCTCAGGTCAGTCCCACCTGCCAGCAGCCAGACAGCCAAACCCATCACCTGCCAGCAGCCAAACAGCCAAAGCCATCACCTGCCAGCAGCCAAAGCCATCTCTGAGCTCACCTGGGGATGTGGAAACACGACATGGCTCATCAGCCCAGCCTGGCACCTCGGCCCAGAAACACCTTTCTTACGAGACAAACACACTTGTGGCCACCACAGGAAAAACAGGGAAGCAACTCAGGCTTTCAGGGCCTAGGCTTGTTGGGACAATTTGACCATCTGTTCTATATTTTATTAATTTCACAGCTAGCAGTTTAAGTGTCAGCTTCAGAAGAACACAGACAAGGACTAAAAACAATCCCTCTGTTTCTCAGTAGCTGGATATGGCATTTGATAACTAGACATGGTATTTACAAATAAAGGTTTAAGGCAGCTCACACCTCTAATCCTGAGGAACTCAGCTACTTACCAGGTTAAAAAGGAAGCCAGGACACTGCCAGGTAACACAGACCACCCGGGACCCCCACTTGATTAAATACTGCCCCTCTCACCCCCCACAGCAAATGCAGCACCCAGGGGTCTGTCCATCGTTCATCCCACATCCACACAAGCCTGCCAGCAGCACAAACCCCCCTCTGAAGCTGGGGTGACACAAGAACATGACAACAAGCTCTCACCCTCCCACACGCGGTTAAGCCCCGTGGTGACCCAGGGGAGCTCACGGGAGGCCCACGAAGAACGTGAGCGCCCACGGGACCTCTCCTGAAGGAATCCAGCAGCTCGGACTGTGCAGCTGCCGTGTACCTGGCACCAGAGCTCTGCCACCCCCTCGTTCTCCAACAGCACATCTCTGCTGCCCCGCTCCCGTTGCCCCGTGGCCCCGCATCACAATGCGCGCAGACGCGGGGCTGTCCGAGGGACTGGCACAGCCGTGCCTCCGGTTTCAACAGCCCCCGATCCCCCAATCCCCAGATGCCAACCCATCACCGACACCGCTGCCGGGGCTTCTCTCCAAAGCAGGTGCCGCCCCAGCCGCGGGAGGAGGTGAAGGAGGCGGATGGGATGCCGCCCTTGCCAAGGGGGCTCCCTGCGAGCAGCTCTGGGGACCGAGGCCGAGCGCAGGGCAGCGAGAGGCAGCTCTGGCGGGGACAGAGCTCCAACAGCCCCGGCTCAGCGGCTCGGGAGAGCGGCGAGGACGAGCCGAGTCCACCCGTGACCTTTAGCGGGTTCAGCGCCACCCTCCCCGCCTTGTGTTTACCAGAGCCCGGGACTCCGGCTCCGCGCTTCACCCCGGGGGACAGCGGAGCTGCTCCCCGCGCCGGGACGGGCTCGGCCGGGCAGCCCCAGCGCCCGGTGCCCCGCAGAAGGCCCAGGAAGGCGGTGGCACCGGCCGAGCTCCCCGGGCTCCCCCGCTCCGCTCCCCCGGCCCCGGCAGACGCGAACAAAAGGCGACGGCGGCAGCGGGGGCAGAAACCCCCTCCCGGGGGACCCCCCGTCTGGGGACCGGCGAGCTGAGCTCTGCTCTGCCCTGCCCGGCGGGAGGCACCGCGCCCCGCACGCAGCCCGGCCCCGCGGGGAGATGCGGGGCTGCTCCCCACGGACCCGCCGCGGGGGTCGGCGCGGGGCTGGGGGCTGAAAGGGGCATAACAAAACAAAAAAAAAGAAAAACCCCAAATAAAATAATTGTCCGCACCCCGATAAATCATTACCCGCACCCCGAGCGGAGCGGCGCGGCGGGACACTCACCCGGCTCGTAAATCGGAGCAAACTCTCATTCACGCTCCCCGCGGTGCCCAGGCCGCCGGAGCCCGGCAACGCCCCGAGAGACGCCGCTCGTTCCTCCGGGAAGCGCCGGGAGCCGCCCGCAGAGCCCCGCACAAAGCGCGGAGCCCCCGGCCGCTGCGGACGAGGCGGCAGCAGGTGCCCCTCGCTCCCGTCCGCCGCCCAGGCCGAGCCCAGCGCCCTGCGCAGCCGCCGCCGCCGCAGCAGCAGCTGCCGCCACCGCCAGTGCCGGCCGAGCCGACGGCCAAGATCAAGGAGCTTCACTTCTCTAACATGAAGACAGTGGACTGCGTGGAGCGGAAGGGCAAGTACGTGTACTTCACGGTGGTGATGGCCGAGGGGAAGGAGATCGACTTTCGGTGCGCGCAGGAGCANGGCGGGGCGGAGCGGTGCGGGGAGGGGCGGAGAAGCGGAGGAGCGGAGCGAGGCTTCCCCCGCCGGCCGCGAGGTTGTGCGCGGAGCGGGCAACGGGCAGAGCCCCCTCCCCGGCCCCGCCGCCGCCGCCCTGCCCTGCGGGGGAGCGCAGACGCCCAGCAGGCAAGATCCGCCGTCCCGGGCATCGCCCGCCGCAGTGCCCCGCAGCGGGGCCGCGCTCTCCGCGCTGCCGCACCGCCTGCACCGCCCGCACCGCCGTGCCGCGGGAGGGGAGCGGGCGGGATGCCGAGCCTTCGCGCACGGGGCTTGCTGGCGTGGCGGGAGCGCACGGGCACGGCCGCGGCTTTGCGGGGCTGCGGGAGAAGCGGGGGGACCCCCCTCAGCGCGGGGTCCCGGCTCCGTGGCAGCGGCGGGGCCAGCCCCGCACACCAGCGCTCTGCCGGTCACTCTTAGCAGCGCGCAGCCTTTGCTGCTTGTGCACGGCTTGCTCTGAGCCCCGCAGCGGGAGGAACACCGGGCCGGTGCGTGCTTGAGAAACCCTTTTCATCCTCATCCCCCCCGCGCCCAGCCTGGCGGGTTCGGCGATGCGTGATCAGGGTTAGCGGGGCTGTGGTGACAGAGCGGGCCGAGCGCTGCGGCGCGGATCGTCCCCCGAGCCCCGCAGCGGCCCCGCAGCGCCGTCCCTTTGCGGGCTGGTGATGCTCGGCATCATCCCCCGAGACTCGCGTGGAGAGCGGGGCTTTCTGAACCAACGGCGGGGGAGCGGAGCCGTGCGGGGGCTGAGTCAGGCTGCGGGAGGGGGGAGCCGGGCGGCATCTACCAACACGGTTCCATCCATCCCCGCCTGCGGCTGCTGCTGCTGCCGCCACAGCTCCGCTTGCCCGGCTGCTGCCGCCCTGGGAAGGCTGTTTGTTTGGGCTCCCCCGGGAGCGCTGCTGCCACCCCGGGAACGCTGTTTGGGCTCCCCAGGGCTCCCACTCCGTGGCCTCCACAGTATTCGTGTTCCGTGTGTTATTTTCTCAGTGATCCGTTTATTGCATCGAGTGACAGAATTTGGCAATGCGAGCGTGTTCCCCACACCCTCCTCTTTTTTTCCTGTCACTGGGCGTGCAGGGGAGGGACAGATTATTTCCCAGCAGCAATGTTTTCCCCTCCAGACCGTTGATTTCCTAATTGTAAAAGCAAAAGCACACAAAAAGCCGTTTTTGCTGAGTGCACACCCACGTTTGCTTCCTCCTGCCCTCATGCTGGTGATGACACCCAGTGTGGCACCCACGGTGGTGACATTGGAGCTGCTGGGATCCAGCTTTGGCTGCACAGAGATTGCTGCAGAAGCTTCCCTAGGCAAAGGCAGCCAGGGCTGCTCTCGGATGGTGTCTGGAATTTAACTGATTTCTTTTTCTCCAGCTGCTTATTTCAGTTTCTCTCAGCTGTGCAAGGTCTTTCTTCTGTCCTGTCCATAGTTCAGTGTTTCTCCCTTGCCAAACAGGGCTGGTTTCTTTACCTTCCCCCTTCTCTCTCCTTTTTTGCCCACTCATGCCTCATCTCTTATTTTTCTGCCTCATCATCTTTTTTTTTCTGCTTTTCTCCTTTCCAATGTCTCACTTCAGTCCACTGCCTTAGTCTGCCTTCCTCTAGATGTCTTTTCTCCAAGCTGGTCAGTGTCCTCCTCCATCACTTCTCCTGCCTTACACATCTCAGCTTCATTCCAGCTCTTCTGCAGCTGAAACAGAGCAAGGACTCCTGCTGGGGGTCTGATCCTGGTGCATCCTGGAATTGCTGATGCCTGCCCTCAAACACACACGTGTGGGGTGGACTGAAGAGCTGAGGGTGTGGGAAATGTCCCTGAGTTCAGAGGTGGACTGGAGAAGGCAGCTGGCTGAGGCTGCCCTGTGAGCAGAGCCCCCTGACAGCACCAGAGGAGGATTGCAAGCCCCCTGAACCCAAGGCATCCCCACAAAACACCTCCCTCTGGCTTTGCTTTGCTGTTTGTTGCAGCAGTTGGGAGAGAAATGCTTTTCTCCCTGAACAGGGCTCTGTGTGGGGTGAGGCTGGAATCTTGGCTCACCAGCTTCCCTCTTATTTCAGGGCCTGAGGGAGAGGAGAAAGCTGTGACTGCAGGATCATCTGCACTGGGTGGGAGGTGGAAGAATACATGTATAACCCAAAAATGTTACCTTCACCTCAGGGGGTGGGGGTGGAGTTGTTTAATAATATTTAATTTAATAATATTTCCCCTTGACTGTCACTGAGTGCAAGCAGCATCGTTTGGGATGAGGGCAAATGTTAGATTTTGCTATTTAAATAAGACTTTCAGGGTTTAAAAAAAATAATCTGATTTAATAATTAATTTTAATTTTTATTTTTATTTTTTTTTTGTCTTTAAAAAGCATACTACTAACTGGCTGGAATGAAAACAGCTCCATCCCACGGATTCCACCTCTGCTTTCTGGCAGCTTACCTGACTCATAAAGAGAGTGGGGGATTTTGTATGCCACCTACATCAGCTCAACATTTTCCTTTGTGGTGAGAGTTAATCACTACCCTTGTCATATTATTTCACCGACCCTCTTGAAGATCCCATCAGTTAGGGGGAATTCTTTATCTTTTAAACCAGCCTTTAAACTCCTTACATAGAATAGAGGGGTTTTTTTTCTGAACTTGGTGAAAATACAGCAAGGGGGTTGTTAAAAACTGGTGTTTACCCCGGGATCAGGGAGGAGAGAATTTCCACTTGCAGAGGACTCATCTCTGATGTGAGATGTGCCCCCCTGGATGCAGCAGGTGAGGGTAGGGGACCCCCTGCCCCCCCCTGGAGGAAGGGAGTCGGGGGTTGATCAGGGAGTGAAAGGGCAGAGTTTTGTCACAGCCAGTGTTTGTATTAAACCCACCAGGCAGAGTCAGGAACGTGCTTTTGGGCACATCAAATCTCTCTTTAAAACCTGTTTGTATAACCTGTGTGACCCCATCTCCTGAGAGGAGAGAGACTGTGTGCAGCAGAGTGATACTTGTGAAGCAGGAGGAATGAGAACAAAGCACAGAGGTGGCAATGCAGCAAACACAGGCTGTGCTGGAGGCAGTGCAAGAAGGGTGAGGAACTGCAAGCTCCTCTCCTGCACTGGGGCTCCTCAGCCCAGCTCGGGTTGTCCTTCTGATCCATGTTGTGGCTGGTAGCTGGGGCACAGCTCCAGAGAAGGACTTGGAGGTATGTTAAAAATATCAGCGTGGCACAGACAAGGTGGCATTCCACTGGCATTTTAAACCTGCTGCCTTGGAAAACACTTGTGTGTTTTGAAAATCCAGCCTCACATCTCACTGTTCTTACTGCCACTGCCCAGCCAGGAATGATGACATTTTTGGGCTGTCATTTTTCCCAGCAATTCCCATTTTCTTCCCTGCAGTGGTTGCAGCCAGGTCTTCATCAGAGAGCTCTCTGCACCCTGCCTGGTGTAAATATTGACGTATCCCCAGCTGTGATCTGATTTCTCTGCAAGGGAGCTGGCCTTTGTCAGCTCGTGGCCATGCAGTGGCCATGCACTGAGTCCACGTGATGGTGTCACAGATGAGAGCTGAGTTAAATCACCGTTCACAGGCAGTTTGCACAGTGTGCAAGGTGGGCATGGGTTAACCTGGCCTGAAAGTCATTTTAATCAGTTTTTTTGGAGAGCTGCAAGCTTCCCATCCCCGTGGCTCTTCAGAGTAATGTGTTGGTCTCTGTACAAACACCCCATGGTGGCTGGGACCAAGTGGAAGTGGCAGCAAACCTGCTGGGCTTTGGACCTCGTGGCTCTTGTCATGGGTGTGAGAGAAAGAAGGAAAGGATATATTACATGTTAATGTATTTATTTTAGTTGGGTTTTGTCTTTGAGCTATGGATTTCTTTATCTTTCTCCTTTTCTCCGTTGCCTTCGTCCTCCAGCCTCCAAGTAAGGATGTAAATGAGGTTCCTTCTTCTCACCTTCAGCATAAATTTATTCAGGAACACTTTAAAGCAGTTTATTGTTAGTTCTTGTGCCTGAGTTTCCTTTTTTCCCTTTGATAATTGCTGTGTCCTTTGTGGTCACAGCTATCTATTTCTGGAGAGCAGCCAGCCCCCTGCTCCATGGAGCTTTCCCATGTTCCAGCCATGCCTCTCTCCTCTCCTTGTGCAGGAGATGTCCTCTAGCTCTCAGGGGACTGGCAGTGTGACCTGGTGGCTGCAGCAGAGGAGGGTGTCAGCAGTCCTGGGTCTCATTCCCACTCTGGTTATTGGCTGAGGTGAGATTTGGGAGAAGGACATTGATCTTGGTTTCCCCACAGGCTCCAGGAGTAGCCAGAGATCCCCATTTTGCAGTAACTGGCTATTACCTTGCCAAATTAATTATTAATAAACACATTACAATATTGTCAGTATCCTGTAGCAGTGAAATCTGACTCTGGGCCACTCACTGCCCTTCAGCCTGTGCTGTGGTGTGCAGTGCTTTGGGATGTACCTGCTGAATTCCCACAGCCCCTGCATCCACCCTGCACACTCCCAGGCACCAGGCTCTGCACCCGTGACCAAGCAGCTTTCACACCTTCCTGACTCCCTCATTATTGCCACTTGTGCTTTTCAAACCTGCTGAAATGTGGGTGAAGTGACTGGGAAGTGATGGTTAGGTCAGAGGCTTTCAGTTGGGAGTGTTGCTCATAGAATTGTGGCATCATTAAGGTTGGGAGAGACCTCTAAGATCAAGATCAACCTTTAAACCATGATGAGAAGGCTCTCCCCAGCTCTTTTTCCCCACATAGAGGGAGAGCTGGAGCTGCTGCCCAGGCCTGCTGGGCATACATGCATTAGGCCCAGTGGATATGGGCATGCAGGATCATTACTGCTGGGTTTTGCTGAGTTGTTCCCTGATGCCATGAGGATATGTGGTAATATTTACGTTGAGAGATACCCATCACTTCCCTCCTCATGCCTTCAGTCACTAAAACCTACTGAACCTGGGGGCTGGGGCTTGTGGGAGGAAGAGGTACCACACAGGAGTTCCCACATAGCTCCTGCCTGAGCTCAGAAGCAGCTCTCATCTCCTGGGGCAGCTTCTCCCTCTTCCACCCCCTCTCCCCTTCTGGCTGCAGGAGCTTCTCTCATCTTTTTGGCCGTGGCTGAATTAGCACATTTTGAATGGTTGCCTTTTTCAGCACTGATGGCAATAGTGCAGAATTTTCATAGTTCTCCTTTGCTCCATAAAATCCATTAAAATGGTTTCCTTAAATGTCACAGCAGTTCTTTGGGCTTATTATCCTCACTAGTTCAGAGACCGTGGCTCCCTTGTGGAAGGAGATCTTTAGATAGAGCAGATTCACTGAGTTTAGAGTTTGTGGTCTTCTGCTTTTCCAGGGGAATCAGAATGACAAGGTCAAAGATCAAGCAATTTTCATTTTTGATACAGTGCAGAGCAATTAATTTTGCATCTGCACTCTATTTTCAACAGCACAGTGCAGCATGGGAGAGGTGAAGAACCTTCCTGATGTCTCATTAGTATTGCAGACCCCAGTGAGCTGTGATTTTTGTTCTCACACCCATCTCCAATGGCCTATACCTTGCAGATCAACAACGAGATGTGCAGAGCTTGTGGTGCTGCCAAGGAGCTGAGCTGCCTTGGTATCTTGTTTGCCCTCCTGCCAGGTCAGCTGGAGATCATCTGCCTGTGTGTGGTTAGTAGGCTCTGCCCTCTCTCTGCAGAAAACATCATTTCTTCATTTTGCATCTCGTTGGTCAGGCCTGTGGATCAGAAATACTGCAAAGCAGGTAGATAATGAGTGCTCTTACAAAGGGCAGATAAAAGACATGGTAAAGCTTTTTTGAGTGCTCATTTATACACAGCAACAAAGCCTTGATAAATGGTTTGAGTCTGACTTTTATAAAGTACTGAGCCTGCTGGATTCCAGTGGAAATCAATGTTGGCTTGTGGTGCTAAACATCTCTAAACACCATATTTGTGGTTTCAGGCCCAGGTTAAATCCCTATTTGCTTCAGGTACTCCTTTAATCAGAGTAGGGATGGCAGCATTTAGCCTCCTGACAGTCATTCTTCTTGCAGTGCTGTGTCTCTTGCTCTGCTTGACTCACGGATAAGATGTTATTTCCTTTCAAAATTCAGTGTATCTTCTCTGCAGAGAGCTCTGATCTGGGGTCCTGTTCCTGACTTTGTACAGATTGGTACCCCCACAGCCCCAAGGAGCCACTTCAGCTTGGGCAGAAGAAGCTCAAGACATTACAGCTGTTGCTGGTAATTAAATGGTGTTCTCTGCAGTCTCTCCTCAAGCTCTGTTCTGCTTGAACTGCCTCTAAGAAGATCTAAAGATCACTGGGAATGTAGAGTGGCTGTGTCAGAAAGTGAGTTCTGGAGGTTTTTCATTGTTAAGAAAGCCCAGCCTGTGGGATTGGGACCTTAATTAATCTTGCTGCTGGATTACCTGGGAGGATCCCCATCCTGATCCCTGAGCCCCTCCAGCACTGCAGGAAAACAAGGGCTGCAGGCTAGTGTGCCTTCTCCTAGGGAATTCTCCTCCTCACCCTTTCAGAGCAAGTATTGCCTCACCAGCACGTGCCAGACAACATGCTAAGAGGAAAAAACACTTGCAGTCCCAAATGTGCCCATCAGTTTTTGCAGCAGGCAGCAGCACTGATGTCTCACAGTGACTCATGGTGCTCCTGATCTGCTTTGCTACCTAGGGCAGAGCTTGCTCCCAGGTAACCACAGAACAGCTGCTTGTTTCCTCAGCTACCCCTGTATAAGGGCACTCTTGGATGAGAAAGGATGGATGTTTAATAACGTGGAGGTAGATGGCCATATATTATACAAGGGAGGGGATTTGCAGTCTCAGAAATACAGTCCCAGCAGAACTAACAGGACATTCCTATGTCAGAATAAATGGCAAGTGCCCCTCGGCTCTCATCTGCTTCAGCAAGGATTACAGTTTGCCATCAGAGTGTTAGCAAATATCAAAATAGCAGATATCCTGAAGATGAGACATTGAGTTTTTCCTGTGGTTTTTCCACCAGAACCTCCTAAGAACAAAGTGCTGATTCTAGAAACACAGCTTTTGTGGTTGCTTAGAAAAACAGCAAGGGAGCAGCCCAGTGGAGCTCATCACAGCAAGGATGGCTTTTAATAGGAAAAAGAAGGACGAAATGCAAGTGTTTTCCACCCCTGCACAAGGAGAGGTCCAGAAGGCCAGCAGCTAGTCCACTGTGGTCACCCATGTGCACTGCTGGCACCAGCTCAGCACCAGTCCTGCACAGACTCAGCAGCAAGGCCAAAAATGAACAAAAATGCTGTGGGAGCTTCTGTGCCTCCCAGCAGGCCTGGGGAAAACAGAGACAGCATCAGGCTTCACGTGGGATTTCTCAGCAGGGCTGCTCTCCCCTCTCAGATCTGAGAGACTGCAGGGATTTCTATCTCTGAAGATGTTTTCAGCTCCTTTTCCTTTTAATGCTGCTGGAGAACGGGGTGTCAGCACAGAGGAGATGCATCTGTCACTCTGCTCTGGTTTCCAGCAGCAGGCAGGCTGGGAAAGATACCATGGTTGGCTTTGTTGTTGGCTCTCTGAGGAAAATAAAACATGCCAGCGTTGATAACTGATGAACTCAGAGCACACAGAGTTGTAGAGAAGAAACTGCCCAAAGATCTCCCTCACAGCAGAGAAATCCATCTTGATGGCAATACTCCCAAACATGAAAAATAATCATTATTAACCTCTTCAGGTTTCCTCTTCTTTGGTTTTGTTTTGGTTGGTTTGTTTTGTGGTTATTGTTGTTGTAGTTTTTAGTTTGTTTGGGTTTGCAGCTGTTTTCTTAAACCATTGTTTTAAAGGTGACCTAATTTTCCCTCATCAAGCTCTCCACGTGGACACTGGAGGAATAATCCCAGTGCTTCTGTCTTCGTGCCAGAGCAGCACCTGCCTGTGGACTGCACTGCACTGTTGACAGAAGGATTGGTGATAGTGTAGACTGGTATTAACATTATTTATTTAGCAGCTGGCAAATGCAGTCAGGCTCTTTGTGCCAGGTGCTGCCCAAAGAGCCTGGAAGGAAGACAGCCTGTTCCCAGAGATAGAGTTATTTACCTGGTAAACAGCAGGCTGCAAAGAAGTGAGTGGTAGGAATGAAGGACACTGCAGCTTTTGTGCTAACCTCTGAATTTTGACAGAATTGTCATGGTTGGAGAAGGTCTCTAAGATCTCTGTGTCCAACTATCAACCCCCAGAAAAACAAAGCAAGAAACCACCTCCCCACCCCACTAGAACACGTCCTGAGGTGCCCCATCTACACGTTGTTTGAGAACCCCAGGGGTGCTGACCCCACCAGCTCCCTGGGCAGCCTGTTCCAGCCCCTGACTGTTCTGTCAGGGAAGAAATTCTTCCCAGGATCCAATCTAAACCTCCCCTGCTGCAACTTCAGCCCATTCCCCCTGCTCCTGCTGTTGTTCACTTGAGAGAAGAGGCTGCACCCCCCTCACTTTAGCATCGTCCTCCCTCCTGAAACGAAGCTGTTCTGTAGGTGTGACCTTTCCTGGAGACGTGAAGTCAGGCTGGTGCCTGCTGGCTGCTGTATTCCCTTTCTACAAGCTGCAGTACAAGTGCACTGAACAATTAGTGTGTACTTGAGAAGGACACCATTCTTATAAAGCCTAAGAGACAGTCATTTACATTCCTCAGTTGTGATGTTTTTCAGCCAGGAAATTAGCTCAAGAGAAAGAGAAGCAAGTGCACAGTTATTTCTTCTCTTGGAAAAATGCCTTTCCACTGAAAATACACATTTTTGAGTCTGCAAACAAGAGCAGTAGGGGATTTATTTTCCTATTATTGCTTCCCGAGTAGAGGAAGAAAGAAAGAAAAAATGTGGTTTCACCAGAGTAAGAAAATGTGGTGTTAAAAGGGGCAGGTGTCAGAGCTGGGCAGCTTTTCCTGCCACCTTCTCTAAGTCTTTCTACTCTGGTATTTTTGGAGCTAAGGTGAATACTGAAGAGATTCCCATTGCTCAGCTACCCAGCTTAAAACTCTACAGGTTTTATATTCCACTGGACTACAGAGCACAAAACAGTAGCCACCAAAACGCAAGCACCCTCAAAACAAACTTTTACCTTCCTGCAGAGAATAAAGGGTCTGTTGGAGGTTGCAATAACCAGATAAAATAATTTTGACCAATCTGATATAAAGGTGTTTTCAGTGATGATCTTGCAACAGTCTGCAGCCCATTCCATGAAGATTTGATTTAGTCCATGCTGGGGTTAGTGTCTCTGGAACTGCAGATGTTCTGCAGGTCACCTCCAGCCCATATTTATTAAGCAGATGCCAACTAGGCCTGGGGTCCATGATCACAAGACTGGTGTTATGGGGATTTAAACAGAAACCAGCAGAACATAGACAAAGCTTTGCAGTCCTTGGGCAGGTCAGAAGAGCTTGGACAGGGATTTGAACAGAAACCAGCAGAATAGAGAAAGCAGAGCAGTCCTTGGGCAGGTCAGAAGAGCTTGGACGGGGTCTGGCTCGGGCTCGGAGATGCCGCTTGTCTCCACTTCAACCTCCCTCACCTCTCAAGTAGCCCTGTGCTGCAGAAGAGCAAGAAAAGAGCTGTGTTTGTTTTGGTGTTCCTTCCAGGCAGCCCCAGGACCCGGAGGGGGAGCCCTCAGGATGCCCGAGCCGGCCAAGTCCACCTCTGCCCCCAAGAAGGGCTCCAAGAAGGCCGTGACGAAGACGCAGAAGAAGGGCGATAAGAAGCGGCACAAGAGCCGCAAGGAGAGCTACTCCATCTACGTCTACAAGGTGCTGAAGCAGGTGCACCCGGACACGGGCATCTCCTCCAAGGCCATGGGCATCATGAACTCCTTCGTCAACGACATCTTCGAGCGCATCGCGGGCGAGGCCTCGCGCCTGGCGCACTACAACAAGCGCTCCACCATCACCTCGCGCGAGATCCAGACCGCCGTGCGGCTGCTGCTGCCCGGCGAGCTGGCCAAGCACGCCGTGTCCGAGGGCACCAAGGCTGTCACCAAGTACACCAGCTCCAAGTAGCTGGGTGGGGGGGGTGTGCGTCCCCCGCGGCGGGCGCCGGGCCAGCGCCACGGCCTCGAACCGCGGCCGTCCGCGGCCTCGGGGTGGGCCCGGAGGAGGAGGCAGGGGTGGGGGTGCCAGCTGGTTTGGCGAGGCCGGTGGAGGAGGAGGAGGAGGCCCCTGCTTTCACAGCTCATGCAAAGGACTGTAGTGCATCCACACCGCGTGCTTGGCAAACGTGCATGCTCGGCGCTGGCGGGGCAGGCCGGCGGCAGCGGGGCAGAGGTGCCGCGTCTGGAGCCTGCCCCCTGTAGCCTGGATCCACCCCGTGCCGGCAGGAGCGGCACCGACAGCTCGAATCCGTGTTGATCCAGCAGCTGGCTGTGCTTGGCAGTCTGTTTGAAAGAGCAGGTGCCAGGGTGATACCAAGCGCTGCTCCTCCTCATCGCCCCCAGGCAGACTGAGGGTGCTGGGCCGGGAGCTGCCTCCCAGCCTGTGCCAAGGCAGATGGAGGGGCAAGGGGGGCTGCGTCCCTGCCTCCCCCAGCTGCTGCTTGTCCTGCTGTGGGGCCCGCTCTGCAGTGTGGCACTGCTGATTCTGCTGCTTGGCACAGGTCTTTCCTGCCTCGGCGCTGCCAGGATGCTCCCTTCCCCCCAGAAGGGTGGGTGATCCCCCATGCCGTGGGGTGGTGAGGGGCAAACAGCACAGAGGTGTGGGGAGGGAGCTGAGGCTTTGAAGGGCATCTGGAGCAGGAGCAGAGGTGGGTGGTGCAGAGATCACTGCAGGCAGCTCACCTGGGCTTGCCCTCCCTGCTTTGATCTCCAGTCAGCCAAAGCAGGGCTGGGTGGATGTGTTAGGGTGGATGTATTAGGGTACTTTGCCTGCATCCCAGTGATACTTTAAAGATAAAATATATTTTGAACTACTTCAGATACCCCCCACATCTTCTGAAAGTCCACAGTAAGGTGAGCAATAATAAAACCCTGATAAAAGCCATAGAGATGAGAGGAGGAGTGTCTTTGTTACAGGTTTATCTTGTCCACACTGCTGGACAGCAGCAGAGCACAGATAGAACTGGCGTGAAGTTGAAGCTTCCTACTCACAAACAAGATTAGCCAACAATTAAAACAGAATTTCCTGGTAGGCAGTAGTGCTTAGGTAAAAAATAACTGCTTTCTGCAGCTTATTCTGCAAATAAAAAGGACAATAAAGATCCAGGATCCAGAACTAAGGGCAGATTATCCCCAAACTTCCAGAACTTGCTTTTAATTGAAAGATAAACCCATGCCCTGAAAGTGACCTTGCAGTACATCAGAGCACCACACAGACCTGCTCAACCAAGAGCCCCTCAGAAGCTGGAGAGCAGCGTGGGGGCTCGTGTGGTCTCTGTGCAAGAGTTTTGGGCTGCTTTGGGTTTGAGCAGCCCACCCCTGGTTCCCTAGGAGGGCTTAAGTTCCAGCTGCCCCTCACAGCAGAGCTCAGCCTCCAGAGGAGCCAAGTGCCCACGTGCACGGAGGTTTGGTCCTGCTCAGGACAGACAGGCCGTGAGCCAAAAGAAGTGAAAAAAATGTGAAGGACAGCTGCCTGTCCTGGGCCCTGCTGTGTGTCCCAGGAAGGGATGCCTGAGCTGAGAGCACGGAAGAGCCCTGCCCAGAAGAGCCACCCAGCTGCATGCCCTGCCCTGGTGCCAGGCAGCCGTGCGGAGGCAGCTCCAAGGGCTGGCCACCCCCAGAGTCAAGCTTGGCATGGCCTCTGCACAGCCCTGAGCATTCGTGCCACCACAGCAGCTCCTGACAGTTTACATCCAGAGCACATTGTTTACAGAAAGGAAGAATGTGAACTCCTCATCAACATCACTTGCTGCCAGAATGGGGAGAGTTCCCCAGGACTGGCACTGGGGAGGCCTCTCCTGCTTACTCTCCATGCATGGTGTCTGGTGGGCTTCTGTACAGAGTGTTCTGACAGTCAGTGTCACATCAGGTATGATCTGTGCTATGTTACTGCTGGGTTATGACCTACTGTACTGCTAATTACCTGGTTTCTGTTCAATGTATGAATAAAATGTCAATGCCAACCCGTTGAAAGTTCCAACGAGACTCAGTTGTCAGGTTGTCTTTGCTTCTGCTGCATCACTGGCTGCACCCCAAGCCTGGCATTTCTCTTTCTTCATCATATTTCCTCCAGACCTGGAGTAAGAACAGCCACCCTTCCAGCAGGGATGGAGCCTGGCAGAAGAGCAGTGAAAATCCAGAGCAGCCCCTCACTGGGGGGTGTCACTGGCCATGGGTTGGCACTCAGGCATCAGAGGGGCATCAGTGTGCGTGTGTGTGTGTGTGTGTGTGTGTGTGTGTGTGTGTGCCCATCCCAGGCAGAGCAAAGCCTGCAACCCATCCCTGCTACACTGCTGCCCTGTAAGCCCCAGGCTGGCACAGGCTGGGAGATCCCATCGCTGGAAAAGTGATTTATACACGTTCAGAACTGCTGTGTATCTGAATTGACGGCTGCTGCCTGTAGAAGCATTTCTCCTTGGAGTATAAGAAGTTTATAGGCAACAAACAGAATGAGAAAGCCAGGAAGGAAAAGATCTTTCTAAAGAATAATTGGAAAAGGCACTGAAGTGAAACCCTGGACACCAGCAGCATCATGCACTTGAAATGTAGGTGTCACAGCAGATGCTGGAGAAAAAAGGTTTCATATATATATATTATATGGCATATAATGGAAATCAGAAAGATCTGGAGTCTCTAAGCTTAATGTAATTGTGGGATAACAATATTTAGAGAAAGCAAACTCTTACAGCAAATTGATCTGAAATATTTCCTATTCATGCTGTTGGCAGAACCAGATACAAGAATCAGGAGCATGATGTGGAGATGCTACAGCTCAGTTCAGCTGCAGATTCATGGAGGAGAAATCCCTTGAGCTGCCAAACACAAACTCTGCTGAAAGAGTGGCTAGAAAAACAGGATTTTATGTGTGTCTGCCCTACTCCTGCATCTCCCTTGCCTGTTCTCTCACAGCCACTGCTGGAAACAAGATTTGGGCTGGATGCACTAAAGGGCTCATCCAGGATTCTGCATAAATCTGTCATGTACTACCCATGAACTATGTGGAGTTTCAAGCAGTTTTCTCAGGTCTTTGACACTTAGAAGAAAGCATAAAAGGTTTTTATTTTCTTTTCCTATGTGGCTCCTGCATTTGCCTGGATCATTATGTGGACTGTGTTAGCCTGGCTTACAAGAAAGATGTGAGAGATGTTTTGTTTTTAAATTGGTTAGAGTTAATAAACACAGATGGTGTGAGAGAGGGAGAGGAATGGAGCTTCTGTTTTCTCATATAAAGGAAAGCTGTTCTCAAAAATATTTCTCATTTTCTCCCTTAAAGTAGTTGATATATAAAAAGAAAAAAAAAAAAAAGAGAATAAATTATACACAAATTCCTGCCTCTTAATGTTCATTATGCTTATTCCCCTCCCCCAAAGTCTTTTACAGAATTTCTGACAGAATTCATTCATTAAAAAAAGAAACAACCTTACAGATGTAACTGTCTTCTAAAGAAGACTGTAATAGTAATGGAAATGGGAAGACTTGAGTGGGGAGGAATGGCAATGGCTGGGTGTCTGTGATGCCAGGCTCACCCTGATCAACACCAGGCACAGGGAAGGAAACATGAGGGTGCTGTTCCCATTTCTTGCAGGCTTCAGCTTCTTTGAAGTGCTGCCATATCCAAGGGCTCCCAGAAGCTTGCTCCCACCCTGACCTGCCCTCTGGTGCAGGTGTGGAGCAAACCAACTGCAGCTCTGAGGAGAAACCTCAGTGGAGGAGCAAAGGGAGAGCACAGAGTTATCCCCCCATCCCTTTTGCTGATGGCATTGTGGGAAGAGGACCCAGACACCTCTCACTGCAGCTGACCTCTGCCAACAAAAGCTGTCTCCACGGGGTCCAGCAGCAGCCTCTGGCCACTCAGCAGGAAGGAGCCAGAGCTGCTTTTAGCCTGGATGATTCAGCACAAAGCAGCCTTTATAGCTCAGCAGCAGGCATCTCACGCCTCTTCTCTCACGCCTCTTCCCAGGTTCTAAATGCAAGGGGACAGAAGTTCCTGCAAGCCCCTGATTCTGTCAGCTCCCCGAGCACACGCCTGGAATGGTGTTCATGGCATTTCAACACCTTTCCATGGAAAAGATGGAGCTCAGGAACCACCACATGCACACCACCGCTGTCTCAGAGCCAGCACCTTCCCTGGCATCAACCAGGGTGAGCTGGAGCCCAGCAGACAATCCAGCCTCCTGCAGCAGGAGCGGGGTGGGCAGCAGTGGACAGAGGGGATCCTGCTGCTCTGGAGACCTCAGCACAGCAGGGACATGGAGCTGCTGCAGCAGGGCCAGAGGAGGCCACAGAGATGCTCAGGGGCTGGAACAGCTCTGCTCCCAGCACAGGCTGAGGGAGCTGGGATTGTCCAGCCTGGAGAAGTTCCAGGAGACCTTAGAGCACCTGCCAGTGTCTGCAGGGAGCTGCTCCAAAGCCTGCAGAGGGGCTGTTTGCAAAGGGCTGCAGGGAAAGGCCAAGGGGCAATGGCTGGAATGAGCCAGGAGTGGATGGAGATGAGAACTAAGGCAGAAGTTGTTTCCCAGCAGAGGGGTGGGCACTGGCACAGGGTGCCCAGGGAGGTGGTGGAGGCCCCATCCCTGCAGACATTGAAGGGGGGCTGGAGGAGCTCTGAGCACCCTGCTCTAGCTGAGAGCTCCCTGCTCTCAGCAGGGGTTGGGCTGGGGGAGCTCTGGAGCTTCTTTCACCCACACATTGCTGGGATTCTGTGCTAAACTAATCCCCACCTGTGATACTCTGCCAAAAGCAGAGCAAAGATGCCAAAGCATCTGTGC
This sequence comes from Ceyx cyanopectus, assembly GCA_013401355.1. NCBI lineage: Eukaryota > Metazoa > Chordata > Aves > Coraciiformes > Alcedinidae > Ceyx > Ceyx cyanopectus. Next base: position 39,567 of record VYZU01061672.1, read on the forward strand.
CTATACAAGCCTGAACAACTTTGTACTGATCCTTTAGCTTGATGGTCTTCCAATATCCCCCAGCAAGGTCTTAGCAAAAGCAAGAGCACTGAGCCACTGCTCATTTATAATCCTATAGCTCAGAATGTCTCCAAGTCAGCCAAGATACCTCCACTGAGACACTGAGCCACCAGCCTCAGATGGCAGCACAGAAACGGGGGTGATACCACCTGTGTTCTGAACCCTGAGCTGTGCCCGTGCTGCACTGACAGCCTGAGTCACTGAGAGCCACAGTGACACAGAGTCCAACTCACCTGCAACCCAGCCCAGAGCCCTGACCCTGCAGGACAGCCCACACAGAGCTCCTTCCAGCAGCTCCCGTGTGATGGGCTGGCTCCAACCTGCTGCTGACAGCTATTTTCAACTTACAGATAAAGATAAGCTGTGGAGATGGCAGAGCAATATTCGCTCTAAATCAGTTCACTGAAACTCAGCCAACTTGTGTCAGGGCTGAAATAAAACTGAAGGGAGTAAGTCATCCATCTCAATTAATTTATTTTTATTTCAGCAGTGCTAAAATAATTCAAATAAGAGAAGGTCTTGGCAGCAAAGAAAACAGCTTCTGTGCCAGAGAGCCTGCTCACAGGGGCAGGCTGGCAGGACAGCGAGGAGGAGAGTGCCCAGGGACCCTGCCAGGCACCAGAGGAGCAGAAGGCAGGTGGCTCTGCTGCCCTGCCCTGTGCTGACACTTTGCCACCTGCTCAGTCCCCCTCTTCTGCTTTTCCCTGCAGGTAGCTTTGGCCAGTTCTTCCCTAATAGGC
>VYZU01061675.1:0-24455 GCA_013401355.1 Ceyx cyanopectus
TGGGTCAAGTCTTCTTGTTTCTCAGGTGTGAGGGAAACTGAGGCATGGGAACCACAACAATGTCTCAGTTGGGAATTTCTGACGATATTCAGCTTGTAGCTGCCTGGAAGCTGAATTGTGCAAATGACTTTGATTGTTATTATCATACAAAAAAAAGACCATTTGTACACAGCTACCAGATCACTGAATCCTAGTGGCGCAAGGTCACAGAGCAAGCCTGTGACAATGCTGGCAATCCAGCCCTGCTCTGGACTCCCTACCTAGTTTCTATTCATTGCTTGTTTAGGGTAATGAAGAGCAGACTGAGGGAATTGGGGTCATTTGCTTCAAGCGGCTGTCATAAAAAACAACCCAACCCACTGCACTCTAATTCTGGCCTGGGCAGTGAAGAGCAAGTTTCCTGAGCATCTTTGCCTTACAAACTTCCCCAGGTCCACAGCATTATACAGGTTCCTATTTTATAGCTAATTTTTAAAGTAATTATTATCAAACAAATAGCCTTTGGAAACACCTTTCCTAGATGTTGCTTCTGTGATATCCATGGCAGATCTCTGCCTAGTGTCTGAAGGGACAAACTGGGACAAATAGCCCCTCCAGTGCTCAGGAGCATCGTCCTCTTTGCTTTCCCAATTGATTTCCTTGTAAACAGCCTATGCCAAAGCCTTTATGAAATTCAAGTCTGGCTTCACATTTCATTGAAAAACCTTTAAGAAAAGCCATTTTTCATACTTAAGACTTTTTCAAATCTCCTCTAACCAGTTACATTCTGCAGTGTATCTTTTGAATCTGGCCATTGTCCAACGACAATCCTTAAAATCCCTTTACAGTTTTAAAGGAAAATACAAGCCCTCATTTACCACTAGATCCAGCCTGAAAATAAAGCTTAATGCCTTGACAGGCCTAGATATTTTTTTGGGTCCTAAGTCTGATTTATGGTGGTAGCCAGCAAACCAGGCTGGTGAAATATTTGCTGCTGCTCGCAGGGATCTGGAAAAATGAAGTGTGAAGTTCTGAAGAGAGCAGGCAACAGTTCTCCAGTCACTAAACACTTCCAACGAGTTGGCAGCGGAACAGAGCTGTGGTCTGAAAGATGAACCTCAAAGGAATAGGGGAGGGGAGCAGTGCTGCGCGCAGTGTCAAAATACGGCTGCAGCCTAAAGCTTTCCATACATTCCTGACATTGAGAGGGAAAGAGAAACATTTTCTTCATTATTTATTTATTCTCTCTCTCTTTTTTTTTTTTTTCTTCCCCTTGCAGGGGTTTCCCCCGAAGCAGGGAAAAAAAAATAAAAGCAACAACAGGAGCATAGGAAGCTGCTTAAGCCCACTATAAAAAATGCACCGGTTAAAAAAAATATATAGATATATGTGATCCAGTTAGTGGAAATCATTGCTTGTTCTCTGCTTGTCGCAGAGCGATCTCAACGAGCGAGGCCGTGGCAAAGCATCTCTAGCCTTTCCAAGTGCCAAAGCCCTGCCATCTGTGGGCGTGGGAGCTGCGATTTTCATTCCCATGAAAAGGGAATTTCCTAGAGGTAAAAGTGAGGTGGGGATTTTTCAGAGCATTCTTGGAATGAATCACCCTTGCATACGTTTGCCAGGTAAAACATGTGGCTGCTTCACTTTATTTTCTTCAAAGGAAGTTAATATTCATCCCTATCATGTAGATCATACGGAGACAGAGATAGGCTGATAAAGGAGGTGTATTTCAGTGCTCAGGGTTTCAACGATCTGCTTTAGCCCCTGTGAATCAACTCGGTTTTCAGTTTTCACATTGAATCAAAGGGCCAGCATCGGGAGATCTAATTCAGGTGGTAAAATAGGGATGGGCCGTCCCTGAAAATCATTCTTGGCCTGCTTGCTGCTTGGAGGGGTTGTCCCTTTCCTTCTTATCCACGTCTTAATCCTGTCCCAACAGCTGGGCACACTGTGAAATAAAAAGATTCCTTCCTGTCCCCCCTTGCCCAGCAAGGCCCACAGAGGTTCTGTTGCCCCCAGGCCCAGGAGAAATGAGGTTGACTTCACCTATCAGTCACACTCATGCATGTCCAAAGTAACACTCTTGAAAATGACAGCGGTGAAAGTGTGGAAAATTTATTCTTCACATTCATGGAAATGAGGACAATATTATTGTTATTAGTTTCTTAAAAAAAAACCCAACCAAACCAACAAAAAAAACCACAAAACCAAAGGAAAAAACGCACACTAACCACTTGGGCTTAAAACTGTCCAGGGTCAGAAGCCGGGATGATATAACAAAGCACTGCTTGTTTCCAAACACAAGCTTTTGGTTTGTGGAGGAACAACTGCATGTTCTGGTCATTTTTATAGTTGGAAGATATTCTGCCTCTCCCACGGCACAGAACAAGCTGGGGAGCTGCCCGGGTACCAGCCTGCAGTCTCCCACCCCAACAGACAACTTACATTTTTATTATCATTAATAATTATTATTTTCTCATTGTTGTGAGGCACTTCCCTTTAACAGTAGAGGCATTTACAGGACACGGTCTGTACCACAGCCCCAAACCCACACCGTCTGTCAGCTGCAGGCATGCCGTGCCACCCACGCTCCCTCACAGGCTGGGCTCCATGCTCACACAAACTGAAACCGACGGTCGCCCACGCGGACGTAGCCAAAACAGGCCCCTTCAGTCTCACACGTCCTTCTCTCCCCACCACCACTCCTGCCCTGCTACCAGCTCCCCTGCCACATGCTAACATCTCAGCATCAAAGAGGAGAAAAATACAACCTGAGCTGCTCAGTACTTGTCTGGTCCACGAGCTGCTGGAGCAGCCAGACCTTACACTCCTGTCTAGGGAATCATGTGGTTTTATTTCACAAGAACTCAGCAAAATGCTGAATAAATCCCACTCCCTGAAGACTGGGATCTTCTGGGCCTCTTACTCTCCATCAGCTCCTGGTTTTGCAGGACTATTAAAATCCTCGTGGTCACCCTTTGCTGTTTGATCAAGTGGAGAAAAGGGCTGTTTTTAAAGTCAGCCTTGGAAACATGATTTACAGCAGTAAAAATCTCCCGTTCTTGTTTTGTGGGGAGGAATACAACTTGTGCTGAGGGATGGTCATAGTGGATTCTGCAGTGCATGGGTGCAAATGAGGGATGCAATGCTGTCCCGTCTGGTGGCCACTCTGGCCTTTCCTCATGATAGCCCAGTCCTTTTCCAACCCCTTGACTCAGAAACCAGTTGCTTGAGACAATGCAGGGCACTGAGGTCCTGAGTGGTGAATGCTGCTGTAGTGTCTTTAAGGGACCTCAAGACCATGGGGTCTGTGAAACCCTCTGGATCCATCCCAACTGCCACCTCTCCCAGTGAGGCACATCAGGTCACAACACTGCTGCTGCCCTAGGAGCATCCCCAGGCTGTAGAATGTCCCCATCCCACTAGGACTGCCTGCCCAGATGGTTTCTCAAAAGACCTGCTTGCTTGCCCATACACAACCCCAAGCCACCTACACACACTGGTTTTCTCTTCCAGTTTTGCTTTTCTCCCCTCCTTCCAAGGGTTTTGGGGCCCCTTTCACTCCACCATTTACAGCTTCTGAGCTTTTGCACAGTGGCTCCTGGCTCTGGGGGTGCTCCAGTAGGCAATTTACTTTGAGGTTAGTGAGTTCCCTGCAGCACAAGCAATGGGAACACACTTGTCTTTGGGTGACCTCAGGTCCCAGCATTGATGGAGGCAGGACACTACCCCCAATGGCACCAAGGGGACTTAGGTGGCTTTCTGTGATAGACAACCTCAGCAGGCACTTAAACACCTCCAAAGTATGGTGCTGGGTTTCAGTAAAGCAGCATTGAGAGTTGAAATGGTGCTGTGAGCACTCAGAAGGTTGCACAGTGCCTGGGTGTGTTGGGAGCTGGGGCACGTCCATCCCTGAACCAGAGACAATTCAACCTCAAGACATCAATTTCCCACACCATCACATTCTTGCAAAGCATTTCCGTGGTGCTTTATGGGCACCAAAAGTATGGTGGGAACAGCCCTCCATAAGGTGCCATTCCTGAAATCATGTGCAAAGTGGTAAAAATCCCAGGCAAAATTCCTTATGTGTACTTTGACTGTCCCTTTCCACTGGCACTGTCCTGAAGTGCCTCATAAGCTTTGCAAATCAAATAGAAGAGGGGTTGGAGTAGATGATCTTTAAAGGGCCCTTCCCACTCAATCCATTCAGTGATTCTATGATCCCATGTTAGCTCATGCTGTGCCTGAGCAACACAAGTGCAACTCTCCTGCTTCTTAGAATCTCTCTGTTCAGTGATTAATGGGGAAAGTACCAGCAGGGTTGGAAGACCCGCTTTGCTATCGTCACATGCATGATAACCTTAGTAATTCACTAAATTTTGGATGTGGAGGAACACCAAATAACATTTTTCTCATGGAGTGCTTGTGGCCAATATTTGTGCTGTTATCTACTTGGCTCTGAGCATGTGGGTAATTAAGTGCTATGAAGGAGTTTGGGTTTTTTTGAGAAGTCTGAGGGGAACTTTTTCCTGTGAAGAGGTCAGAAAAGGTCTTTTTCCTGGTAACAATTTCCAGTGGAAGTGCTTCTGGCCTCACTTTTTGGGATGTCCACCCTGAACTTCACCCCAAAGAAAGACCTTTTTGTTGAGCAGAACAATGCGGCCGCACGGGAAAGCAAATTCGGCCCCCACTCACAGGGTATAGGGTTTCTCTCACCTAACTTGAGCTGTCTAAAGCCAAGGTGTCTAGTCTAAACCCGTCAGTCAGCCTTCCTCTAATGACCCCAGGGAGATGGAGGCACCTTCTTGGGGCCATTCACTCCGTCTTCAGGCAAAACAAATCGCTCTCAGGAGGTGGCCGGCCCTCCCGTGGCTGGGGGGGAGCCCCTGAGACAGGCTCTGGGCAGACCGCTGGCTAATTAGGTGAGATGAATCCCACCCCAAGGAAATTGAGGTAGCTAATGAGTGGCTAGAGTATGTGTTTGTGGAGAGCTTGTCCTCACAAAGCGTGACCGGGCTGGGGGCACTCTGGGTAGCTGTTAAAGATGAGGATTGAAAAGCTGAGTGTTGGAAGCAAGTCTTTTTTTATTATTATTATTATTATTATTATAGCCATACCGTGCAGCTTTGCTGATGATCATCCACTGAATTAGATTGTTGCATCTCATTTTACACCTAAATGGTAAGATACTGGGGGACTTTAAGATATGTGAAAAATCAGCTTGTGCTCTCATTGTGCATTGAGTGGGATGAGACATGCTCTAACATGGTTTTTTAAGCATCATTATGACAAATGTTAACCAAAACCCTTGTTTTCTTCTGAATTTCTACAGAAAGCAGGAATTCAGTATTTAATCCTAATTAAAACTCTGTAAATTTTATCAGTAAAATAAAACTGCAGTGCAGTTACGAAAAGACTCATTCAGGTTTTTTATAGAATTTGCCTCTAAAATCACATAATCTAACTACTTCTTGTTGAAACAGGATTAAGAACTTTGTCAGAAGTCTGGGTTGTTTTTTTTTCTTTCCTCCACAAGTGCGTGTTAATCTAAGCTAATCAAACAGGCTGGCCTCAGTCGGATGCATCTGCTTTCACCACGTTGGGAGCTCCATCTTTGGAGTCCGGGGGCGTGCAGGATTTAACAAGCAGCTTGTCGAGCATTTGTTAGTTCTTCTAAAAGGTGATTATTGCCAAATGCACATTCTCAGTGGCTCATTAAATGCTTTCACGTGACAAATCCTTGCAGCATTTTGTGTGCATGGACCTGGGGCTGTCACCGTTTTGAACCAAATGCTAAATATTTACTGGCAAGGCAAGCAACGAATATAAATATTTATACTAAGGTACAATAAAAAAGCACCATAAAACTGATATGTTATAAAGAATTTATGCGTTGAAATGGTCGAGGCTGTTACAAAAGATGTGCTATTTCACAATTATATTATGTGTGGAGATCGCAGTGTTTAGGTGTTTAATTTACTGCTATCTGGCCTTTGCTGTTTGACTCATTAATCTGTCAGGTGAAGGAGTCCTAATTATATTTCTTGTAACCTGGCAAACTACAGAGAATCATGTTCATATGGGGAATAGATCTTGAAGATTTACCGGTCTGTTGCTAATGGCCCCACAGGGCTCAAAAATGGAAAAAATATATACAAGAGCAGAAAATGTTTATAAGGGGAATCTGTCTTCCTAATTGTTGCTCTGAATGTATCCTATTGTTCTAAGAGGAGAATAAGCAACGGTTTATGTGGAACTACTCACAGGACACTTCTGAGGCAGTAACTGATTTGGATTTGTGCATGAGGCTGCACGCATCCTGAAATGCAGCATCTGAGCTGACAAGGAGCCTGTCTCACCCTGCTTCTGTCCTCTGTTCTGCTGCTGTCATTACCTGCATGCTGCCAGGTCCCAGACAGCACCTTCAGTGGGAGTCCAGCATCGTGTAACAATGGTCCCTTTATACTAACTTTTACAACTATTTTGCATTGCTGCATTGCTAAAGGTTGATGGGCAGTTAGTAGAGATAAGAAGTGGTTAGCTTAGGGTTAAGTAGTAATCTTGCATGAAAAGGTGCAGTCCAACTGTTGCAGTTCCTGGCTCATGTGAGTTCTATCAGATCACAACTGCCCTTACATTAAAATGTCCCAACCCACCAGCCCCAAGCTGCAGTATCCTGGGGAAATATCAGTAAAATTGTCTTTTCTTATGCTGGGCATCCACTGCTGGTCACTGTCAGAGACAAGCTATTGGACAAGATGGATCGTAGATACGAACTAGGTACTTAGTATAAAAGCCATCTCCCCAGGTGAGGTACTCATGGGCAGTGTCTGCTGTAAATTCAATTGTAAAGCACAAAGCACTGTAAATAATAAAAAGAAGCAAAGAGAGGAAAGGGAAAGGAGTCAGGATCAGGATGAAATCTGGACTACTGGATTGTCACATGGTCTTGAATGAAGCGTTCTGTCCATTGCTTTTATTGTTTTGTTTTATCTATTGTTTGACGCTGCAGACACATGGGGTCTGTCTGTGGGATTATGTCTTTGTAGATGACAGGCATAACAGGGACATTGAGATCCTGTTGATGAGATGACATGAAAGTAAGCATGACTGCAAAAACAGTTCCCACCTGTTGTAGACACATTAAGCTCCTCATGTCTCTTATTCTCTTCTTGTTATTGCATTGCATTTGTGGTTTTTATTCTGTAAATTAGACTTGGGGGAAATGCCCTGTGAGATGGGACACCCTGGTGTGTTGGTAACAGCTGCCGAGTGAACACGGGTGGTTGTGAACTGGTGAGATTGGCAAAATTTCAGGTGATCCTAGAAGTAGACCATGCCACCTACCACAAATGAACATTTTAAAGCCCCCACACTGAGAGCTCTGGGAAATTCCTTCCTGGACACAGCTCTGATGTGCAGTTTCACTCTGAGGAGCTCAGAGTCGTGGTTTTAGAGTCAGCCATGAGCACATCGCACTAAGACTGTGATGGAAAACAGGTGCAGGGACTCATATCTTCAGCAAGAGTGACCCTTTTAGGGGTGGGAAAACCTATTTCTCCTCTAGTATGTGGAATCTGTATATTCACACAGCCTGTTGTAGACAGATGGGGAAAACCCTGCCTCAAAGAGCTTGCTGTCTAAATGTTTTACTATGATGCGAATAGGTAAGTGAAAATATGTAGTGTCTTAATAAACAGCTTTTTTCAAAAGAGCTGTTGGTGTAAAGCTTGTGGACTAAACATTCAGCCAATATAAACTGAAGCAGAGATACTGAATTATTCTGTCTTTACACCAGTGGAGGGTCTGACTCTATTATTCTCTGAGTTTGATCAATGTTTTCCTCTGGCTCAGCATTTGATTAATATCACAGACTAGCCCATAAAGCAGACTTTGGAAACTGAAAGATGTAATCCGTTTAATCAGTTTGTCAGTTTTATTTTGGAGACTTAATGGAAAAACAAAACCCTCTGCATAGCTATTGATTTAATATGCTTTCTTATATTCCCATGAAGGCAAATGAATAAATACTTCTGATGCATAAAGTGCTGGAAAGAGTGTTATCGCTGCGTTTGGGAACAATTCATGTGGGAGGATTGTAATGTGTACTATCAGTATATTAAGTCCTTTTGAATGCTAGCAATGAAATAGATACTAAAATAACATTAATATGAAAACAAATGCAGAAACATATGCTTACATTTACACAAACAGACCTCCGGGAGCCTTTTGCATCATGCTCATTTTCAGAGCTATTTAAAGATGCCGTTGTTCCTCCAAAACCTGTTATTCTATCTTAGGCCAAGATGAAACTGAAAATGTTCAGTTCAGGCTTATCTAAAGAAGTGTCTGTTTGGACCCAGGTGGTTCCAGTGATTTTTGGAGGAGAAGTAAGTAAGCCTGCCAGACAGCAAATAAAAGCTCTGCTAACCCCTTTTGGGAGTGAACACAGAATTCCTATGAAAATGGGAAAGTTTTAAACACTCTGATGTATGGAATAGCCACAGTAATTCAGAGGCTGGGCTAGACTCAAATCTCAACGCCTATGATGGGATTCATCTCACCAGCTTTATGTTCTGTAGACATCTTGATCTCTGATACATGTGAGACAGGCCCTGTAGAGAAACTGGGGCTTTGGGCTTGAATTGAGTGGTGGTATTTTTAGATGAGATGAAGTATTCTGCTGCTTTGCCTATTCCTCTCTCAGGGCAAGTCAGAGACCCCAGGAAGGTGCCTAGCTTGTGTCTAATGTTTCTGATCAGAGAGTGATGCTCCTTCTAGAGGGAGTGGTATGAAGAAATGAAACAGAGAGAAAAAGAATTAGATCAGTTGACAAGGTAAAAAAAATACCCAAACAACAAGACACTAAAAAAAGCCCCCTCCTTTAAAAAAAAAAAAGAGCTGTGGATGTTTCATATAGTTTGTTTACCTCAGTTTGAGGTGCTTAGGGATTAATTTTTACATTTATATTACAAAAACAGATTTAACATAATCCTATTAGCCTACCTAAACATAATTATGAGTTTTCATTTGAGTTCATACTGGTTTAATGAAGTCATTAAAATAATGCAACTTCTGATGGAAATTCCTCCTGAAAGATTCTTGCACAAAAGCAAAAGTTTTGTGGATTATTGAAGGTAAACCCAGCAAGTTCTGCTTAAACCTTTTGTCCCGTAGCTTAAATTTATTGCCTGTTCACTAACAGGTCCTTCAGACCTTCCCCGTGAGACTCGTCTTAATTTACGGGCGCCTACCAAAGCCCAGAGCAGTGCTACTGAGAGTGAGGATGGAAGGAGTGAACAGGCTGCATGAAGTTAGTTTTAGATGTCTGCCAGGTGTACACAGATGAATCAGTGATCCCAGACTGCTTGTATACTTTGAGCAGAGAAGCAATCACTTCTGGAAAGATTTTTCTTAATTTAGCTTAAGATAAATTGGCCATTGTCAGCTTTTCTCCACTGACTAAAAAAATGGTCTAGGATATATAGGGATAAAGATTGCACTGTAATTTGAAAACAACACTACCATTTGTTACTATGGGCTTAATCATACCAGTGTTAAGGCTGATACTGTAGTAGCACCCAGGCATTGAACCTCAATTATACCAATTGGGATCTAAACAGAAATTAGATATGCAACATAAATCTGGATTGGGTCCTATGTAGCTTATAAAACTTCAAAGATAGTATACTTTAATATTAGAAATTAAAATGTGTGTTTGTATATAACCTTGTGTAACTCTTTCTAGAGCATACTGGAGCAAAATCATACATATTGGTAGCCAGATCTTGCATTTTATGTCTAGTTAATTTATTTTCCTGAGTAGTCCAAATGAATTCCATGTGAATTGTACAGATGAGAATTTGCATTCACACTAGTGCATCTGAGCTGCAACTAAGCAATTGCTCAAGACGGTGTAAAATTTTGGTGTGTCTCAGTTTATAATCTTAACCCTGCCTTTTGCCAAAAGGTGTTGTGAATTAAGAAAAGAACAGGAAATTCTGTAATAGGCTGCACGTTCACACCCTTCCTTACATTTCCTCACAGTAAGAAGAGGTCCAGACTCCTTTCTGCATATATATATATATATATGCAGAATATATATATATATATGTATATGTATTGGATATATATATCTCTCCAATTTCCTTTTGTTGCACTGCTGCTGGAACAGGACACGATCTTGCTGGCTGAACAACCTCTTCATTTCAGATGGGTAGGGTGTGCCTGGCTTCCCCCCTAGCAACAAAGACAGACTTGTCACAGATCAGCACTGGTTTTCTTCTCGCTTTAAGAAATGCTGGTTTACTTTCTCTCCTCTTCACACAAGGGCCCCTTCACACCTCTGTCACACTTTACATGATCAGAATTAAGAAGTGGACTCACCCCAAGATTCCCTTAACAAAGCATTCGCCTTCTGCAAATGCATTTGCGTGGAAATAACCCAGATCCCTGGCAGATGGGCAGCAGGAAACTCTTCCTTTTTGCCAGCAGCTAAACCACTGCTGTTTGTTACACCTGCGTGCTGGCCTGTTTAAATAGAGACAAACACCAGAAAATACAGGAAATGCTTACTCATTTTTGCCCTGCCTGCTCAGGTCTGGTGTATATCCTAGTGCAAACAAATAGTTTTGCATCTAAATTCCAAAGCAGTTTCACTCCTGAAGAGCTGTTGTTGTCCCCATCACCCATAGCAGCGCTGAGGAGCCATAGCCACAACCTTGCATTATGCAAAAAAACAAGACAAAATGTTTCTTCCGGCTCTCAATTCTTGAAGTTTCAGCATCCCAGGGTAGGCTAAGCTAGCAGCTCATTATCTCAGCACGTTTAATCATCAGTTAATTGTAAACAGTTGTCAGGCAGATGAAGGAGCCTCGGCAGCAAGGTTAGAGCACAGGGTTGCTGTGTGGTGTCACAGGGAAGAAGCCTCATCCATGAGTGTCTCAAAGTCCAGGCATTTCTGGAAAGAGGAGGAAATTCTTCTCCCTTAATGACTTTACCCCTTTGTCTGGCTTACACAAGAAATAAAATGACAAATCATACTGTGTGTGGCTCCATCACGTTCATCATCCTGTTTGGTTACACAGGGCAGATGTGCATAGACCTGCAGTCACCCGGTGTTTTCACTGCCAACACAGTGAAAAAAATTCCCAGTGAAATGAGGAAGGAGCAGCCAGTTTATAGAACCCTCTATGATCATGACACAGCACCTGCAAACAGACAGGTCACCCGAGAACCATGGAAGAATCAAGGGCTGGTTCAAGCAGTGAGTGTGAAGATACAGGAATCTGACCCACGGCAGGGAACTGTCATGAAAAATGATATATTTATTTGAAATCGTTGTGCTAAAATTCATTATGTTCACTCTAGTGTCTGTAGCTCTGTACTCAGCAATTCTGAAGTTTCAGTAGGAAATGGCCTCCTTTCTTGTTTGTCTGAAATAATATTCTCTATAGATCATATTTTTATTATTCCCTTGTCAACCTTATGCTCTGCTACCTGTCCTGCTCTTTTGCTTTTCTGTTCAGACTTGTTTATTATAAGCATAATTATACTATCTGAGCAGTGGCATGTAAGTCGACCAGATTGCTCAAACTGCTATTTTTAATAAAACACAATAATTTCAGTAATTTTTGCTCCTATTTCCTCTTACATATGTTCTGTATCTTCTGTTTGCCATAGCTCCTCAAAACTGAACTCCCAGCACTTTAATAAGCTACAGGACCAATTCCTTTAAAATTTAACAGTGTATTCAACTTAGAGCTAAATACACTCAAGAAATATTTTTACTCAGTGTTCTCTTTAAGTGCTTTTTCTACCAGCTGTCCATTAAAAATCTAGCTCTATAATTCTAATTTTACCTAATTCCACATGTCTTTATTCCACTTACATTTGTTAAAGGGTTTCTTGAGGCACAGAAATTTCTACAGGAGCAAGTTTAGATGTATCAGATCAAACCAGCTTTTGCTTTTCTTCGTTTCTACTCAATCAGAGAAACAGGATTTTGTGGACATATTCTTTAGTTAAACAGGATTACATTCAAGAAACAGAAAAGTTTCTTCGAACAGAAACAGTTCTGCAAATGTCCAGAAATGAATGAGTGAGGCCAGAGCAGCCATCCTAGTTTACATGTGTTGTCTCTGGATGTGATTTTCCCACTGAGTTTTTCTGGACTTCTGGAGACTCATTATCCTGCAGATGATGTTGGGACATTTCTGTGGTTAGCTTGTGGATCCACAGTTCTCACAGCTGTATCAAACAGTTTGAAAAACTGTTAGACTTCGTGATTCAAGGATTTAAATAGTCTTCAATTCTTGAAGCCTCCAGCAGTAATCCCTAGAAGGAAGGCAGGGGTGTGCACGGAGGTTGTGCCAGCTTTGCATGCTCTGGGAGAGCTACACCTCTCATGATGCTGACCACTATCTGAGGCAGGGATTTGTGCTTGTTGGGACTCAGGCCTTTAATTTGGTGTGGCAGTGCTTACTATCCTGACATCTGTCTGTACATGCCACATGTCTAGACAAGTATATGGGGAATATGTTGCTTTCCTAAAGAAGCCTGGATGGAGAGTACCTTTCCTGCCTTTCTAACAACCTCCTTCTCAGTGTAGATGCTCAGAAATTATAGAAGTCCCCTGTTCTAGCCCAGGGATTTTTGATATTCAGCTTTACCAGCATCCCTCACTGCAGATTCCAGCAGCAAGCAAAGTGGCAGTGCACCCAATCTGAACTTCTCCTTCTTTGATTTTAGTTCATGTCTGAATATGTGATTATTTCTTACTGGAAATAATTATGTAGGAACAAAAAGTATCTCTCTTCTGCCGGTGACAGCTATACTGTGTCCTGTGGTAGTGTTAGACAAGAGTGCATCAGGGAAACCTCTTCTACAGGACATGATAGGATGCATAAAGAGAGGTTACTGTTTCTCTCCATCAGTCCATTTAGGTTCCTTGATAAGGATTGGCTTTGAGTGATATAGTCATCCAGCCCTTGTTCCACCTCCTTTTGCCACCAACACTTGACATTTCTCAGTCTGGAGAAGAGAAAGCTCTGGGGAGACCTTATTGTGGGTTCCAGAATCTTAAAGGGACTACAAGAAATCTGGGGAGGGACTTTTTAGGATGTTGGGTAGTGATAGGACTGGAGGGAATGGATTGAAATTAGAGATGGGTAGATTCAGATCACTCATTAGGAAGAATTGATTTACCATGAGGGTGGTGAGACAGAGGAACAGGTTGCCCAGAGAAGTGGGGGAAGCCCCATCCTTGGAAGTTTCTCAGGCCAGGCTGTATGGGGCTCTGAGCAACCTGATTTAGTGGGAGGTGTCCTTGCCATGGGCAGAGGGGTTGAAACTAGATGATCATTAAGGTCCCTTCCAACCCTGACAATTCTGTGATTCTTTCCTTTTGTCCTGACCCAGAGCTAACAACATAATTCAAACAGAACAGCTTTAGTTTGCAAAGTCTGTTTGCTGGTGATAAATGGTGCACATGATGGATGGCTGTGGTCTTGAAGATGATNTCTGTACTCAGCAATTCTGAAGTTTCAGTAGGAAATGGCCTCCTTTCTTGTTTGTCTGAAATAATATTCTCTATAGATCATATTTTTATTATTCCCTTGTCAACCTTATGCTCTGCTACCTGTCCTGCTCTTTTGCTTTTCTGTTCAGACTTGTTTATTATAAGCATAATTATACTATCTGAGCAGTGGCATGTAAGTCGACCAGATTGCTCAAACTGCTATTTTTAATAAAACNACAGGATTTTGTGGACATATTCTTTAGTTAAACAGGATTACATTCAAGAAACAGAAAAGTTTCTTCGAACAGAAACAGTTCTGCAAATGTCCAGAAATGAATGAGTGAGGCCAGAGCAGCCATCCTAGTTTACATGTGTTGTCTCTGGATGTGATTTTCCCACTGAGTTTTTCTGGACTTCTGGAGACTCATTATCCTGCAGATGATGTTGGGACATTTCTGTGGTTAGCTTGTGGATCCACAGTTCTCACAGCTGTATCAAACAGTTTGAAAAACTGTTAGACTTCGTGCTTCAAGGATTTAAATAGTCTTCAATTCTTGAAGCCTCCAGCAGTAATCCCTAGAAGGAAGGCAGGGGTGTGCACGGAGGTTGTGCCAGCTTTGCATGCTCTGGGAGAGCTACACCTCTCATGATGCTGACCACTATCTGAGGCAGGGATTTGTGCTTGTTGGGACTCAGGCCTTTAATTTGGTGTGGCAGTGCTTACTATCCTGACATCTGTCTGTACATGCCACATGTCTAGACAAGTATATGGGGAATATGTTGCTTTCCTAAAGAAGCCTGGATGGAGAGTACCTTTCCTGCCTTTCTAACAACCTCCTTCTCAGTGTAGATGCTCAGAAATTATAGAAGTCCCCTGTTCTAGCCCAGGGATTTTTGATATTCAGCTTTACCAGCATCCCTCACTGCAGATTCCAGCAGCAAGCAAAGTGGCAGTGCACCCAATCTGAACTTCTCCTTCTTTGATTTTAGTTCATGTCTGAATATGTGATTATTTCTTACTGGAAATAATTATGTAGGAACAAAAAGTATCTCTCTTCTGCCGGTGACAGCTATACTGTGTCCTGTGGTAGTGTTAGACAAGAGTGCATCAGGGAAACCTCTTCTACAGGACATGATAGGATGCATAAAGAGAGGTTACTGTTTCTCTCCATCAGTCCATTTAGGTTCCTTGATAAGGATTGGCTTTGAGTGATATAGTCATCCAGCCCTTGTTCCACCTCCTTTTGCCACCAACACTTGACATTTCTCAGTCTGGAGAAGAGAAAGCTCTGGGGAGACCTTATTGTGGGTTCCAGAATCTTAAAGGGACTACAAGAAATCTGGGGAGGGACTTTTTAGGATGTTGGGTAGTGATAGGACTGGAGGGAATGGATTGAAATTAGAGATGGGTAGATTCAGATCACTCATTAGGAAGAATTGATTTACCATGAGGGTGGTGAGACAGAGGAACAGGTTGCCCAGAGAAGTGGGGGAAGCCCCATCCTTGGAAGTTTCTCAGGCCAGGCTGTATGGGGCTCTGAGCAACCTGATTTAGTGGGAGGTGTCCTTGCCATGGGCAGAGGGGTTGAAACTAGATGATCATTAAGGTCCCTTCCAACCCTGACAATTCTGTGATTCTTTCCTTTTGTCCTGACCCAGAGCTAACAACATAATTCAAACAGAACAGCTTTAGTTTGCAAAGTCTGTTTGCTGGTGATAAATGGTGCACATGATGGATGGCTGTGGTCTTGAAGATGATGGCAGTGAACAGTAGGGTGCTGCATGGATTTGTGCTAGCAGCAACATTATTTAATACTTTTATTAATGGTCTTGGAAGGAGGTGTAGCCATTAACTAGATCTGCACAGGACACTGTGCTGGAAAGAACTGTAAACCAAGTGAAGACAGAGAAATAACACTGATGGAACCAGAGGTTAGAAATATGAGCAGGAAACAGAATGAGATTATGTCTGGAAAAAGGCAAACTAATAAATCTGGGAATAATAATCCAAAATGCAGATATGTAATAGGAGGGTGAGAGATTTGAAAAAAGTGATGTTCTAAAAGAGCTACTAATGATGGTTAAGAGTGACTAGTCAATGGCTGTACAGTGAGAAAGGGAAGAAAAAAGCAATTTTGATTTGTAGTGTAAATCCAACAGTATTTTGCCCTGGCATAAGGGCTGGTCCCTTCTTGTGGGTATGACCTTCTACAACATTTTGAGTGCTTATCTCCAAGCTTTCTCTGTGGGCAGAAATCCACGAGGAGAAAATGTCTTTACATCTGACTCTTCACAGAAGCACAGATCTGGAGGAAATCTTCTGGACCATCCAGTCCTGAGGCTGCTTATTGTGAGAGTCTGTGTCACCCTCCTGTCCTCTCTGCTCAGCTCTTCTACAACTCATCTAGAAGGGTGAACTGAGGCCTTTCTGATAATGATTTTGACAACAGGCAATTTTTACATCAAAGCAGAAAAATGTGAAAGTGAACAAGTCCATTCCAACAAAATGGTATGAATGGGTAAGGAGAAAGAGGCTGGAGATTTTACACAGAAAAAATCTGAACAGTATAATGAATATTTGGTGGGACCTTAGATATTCCTTTCACTTAATGCAATTCAGTGATGGGCACCATTTTCTCGACACCTGTAATATTTGTGCCTGTTAGTTCCATGATATAAGTTGAAACCAATAGGCATTGACATGTGGAAACGGATATTTACCAGAGGAAGATTAGAAACACTGTAGGAATCCTCAGGTGGAATTAAACAAATGAAAAGTTTACTAAATATCAAGGTTTTTCCTAAAATGATTTGCACTAGATTGCTGAAGGGTCTTAAAAGCATGTGGTCATTGCAGTCACCCATTCAGCAGCATGCTGACGTGTGTGTGAACCTCAGGGCTGTGATCAAATAGAAAGGTAGTTGCAGAAAGCTGGAAATCTGTCCCACACATACTCATTTGAAGGCTTGATGAGATTGCAATCACAGTGTAGGCACAGAGTCACTGCCTGCTGTTCTTGGTAGGTGCATTGTGCTGGGCAGCTGGTGCTCTGAAAATGGGAATGAAATTATTTGAAGTGGTGACTTGCTCTTAATATTGATTATAAGGTGGGTAAGACATGTGTGCAAGAAAATCAGCTGCTCTGAGCTGCCTCTCCACAGAAATTCTCTGTCAGTGTGCAGAGCTGAGAATGGTACAAGTCAAGAGTTCTTGCTTTTCCTAATGAAAACATATGATCATTTCTACTCCGGGCCAAATTAGCAGCAGAATTGTTTGTGCACTTGTCCAGAAGCATTATCCCTTGTGGAAAGGTTGTCTTCTCATGCTGGAGCCCATCTGGGTTGCTCCCAGCCACCTGGCTTCTTGAGGCATAAGGAAAGGGAGACATGGGATCCATGAACTCAAATCCTTCACTTATCCAAACACCCTTTGGACATTGTGATATCCCAGAGATTTTTGGTTTATTTTTATTTGGTTTTAAGGGCTGATAATTAAGCAAGCTGTGAGAATAAGAGGTTGAGCTCACAAATATCTCTCACATTTCTTTATCAATCTCCTCACCATCCTGAGGAATAATCAAGAAAATGTCCTATTAAGCTAAACTGAACCTATTTTCACCCCTAGCAGAGAAAGGTCAATCTGTAACATATATATATATAAAATAATGTTTTCACTAAGTAGCAAAAAGTTCTTTACATACTGAGAGCCTCTGCTGTGCTGTACAGTACCTCCATTGCAGACTGGGGAATTTCTCTAACATCCTAAGAGTGAAAAATAAACCCATCTAGCCCCAAGCATGTATCATTCACTTAGTCACAGAGTGGAAATGCAGCTACCTCTAGGGTGGAACAGAGAAACCACCTGGTGATCCTCACTGCTGTATTAGCTCTCCAGGCTGGAGCTTTTCATAGTGCTGCTCACAAACCCATCATTAAAAAAATTAAGTTAAAAGGAACTGTGTCATTGTCAGAGTGCAACTGCCTGTACAGGAAAACCTTTGTGAGAATCTGTTCATTCAGTCAAACCTCTTTATTCCTAGAAGTTCACCAACACAGATATTAAACTGTTTCAGTGATGTTTGTAGTAATATAGTATTTCTAGGGAAAAAAAACCCAAACTATAAAGCCACTGTATGAAACATCTGGTTATATCATATGTTACTAATTCTGATTAACCATTTCAGCCTGTTGTAAACAAGGCGAGTAAGAAACAAGCCCTGTAAATGGTCCGGGATTGGAGTTCATTTGTTAAAATAATCCCCTGTTTGTCCCTGGATGGTCTTTCAAAAAGGGAAAATATTCTAAATAAGAATCTGAAATTTAAGAGGAAAGTGAGCAGGACCTTATATTGTTCTCCTGGTGTGAACAGGGAGGCTGAAGTGATTGGCAGGACTGTGTTTATAGCTCCTACATGGGAACCACTAATCCTTGTTAAAGTCTATCCCCACAGCATCACACAGGTCAGTGGAAGCTGGAAGTCTGCAGGATATGAAAATCTTGAAACATGTCTTGTTAAATAATAAAATCCTGATTTGGGCATCTCCCTTCCCAAAAAACTACATTTTTGCAACTGAAAAAAAAAAAAAAAANTATTTGTGCCTGTTAGTTCCATGATATAAGTTGAAACCAATAGGCATTGACATGTGGAAACGGATATTTACCAGAGGAAGATTAGAAACACTGTAGGAATCCTCAGGTGGAATTAAACAAATGAAAAGTTTACTAAATATCAAGGTTTTTCCTAAAATGATTTGCACTAGATTGCTGAAGGGTCTTAAAAGCATGTGGTCATTGCAGTCACCCATTCAGCAGCATGCTGACGTGTGTGTGAACCTCAGGGCTGTGATCAAATAGAAAGGTAGTTGCAGAAAGCTGGAAATCTGTCCCACACATACTCATTTGAAGGCTTGATGAGATTGCAATCACAGTGTAGGCACAGAGTCACTGCCTGCTGTTCTTGGTAGGTGCATTGTGCTGGGCAGCTGGTGCTCTGAAAATGGGAATGAAATTATTTGAAGTGGTGACTTGCTCTTAATATTGATTATAAGGTGGGTAAGACATGTGTGCAAGAAAATCAGCTGCTCTGAGCTGCCTCTCCACAGAAATTCTCTGTCAGTGTGCAGAGCTGAGAATGGTACAAGTCAAGAGTTCTTGCTTTTCCTAATGAAAACATATGATCATTTCTACTCCGGGCCAAATTAGCAGCAGAATTGTTTGTGCACTTGTCCAGAAGCATTATCCCTTGTGGAAAGGTTGTCTTCTCATGCTGGAGCCCATCTGGGTTGCTCCCAGCCACCTGGCTTCTTGAGGCATAAGGAAAGGGAGACATGGGATCCATGAACTCAAATCCTTCACTTATCCAAACACCCTTTGGACATTGTGATATCCCAGAGATTTTTGGTTTATTTTTATTTGGTTTTAAGGGCTGATAATTAAGCAAGCTGTGAGAATAAGAGGTTGAGCTCACAAATATCTCTCACATTTCTTTATCAATCTCCTCACCATCCTGAGGAATAATCAAGAAAATGTCCTATTAAGCTAAACTGAACCTATTTTCACCCCTAGCAGAGAAAGGTCAATCTGTAACATATATATATATAAAATAATGTTTTCACTAAGTAGCAAAAAGTTCTTTACATACTGAGAGCCTCTGCTGTGCTGTACAGTACCTCCATTGCAGACTGGGGAATTTCTCTAACATCCTAAGAGTGAAAAATAAACCCATCTAGCCCCAAGCATGTATCACTCACTTAGTCACAGAGTGGAAATGCAGCTACCTCTAGGGTGGAACAGAGAAACCACCTGGTGATCCTCACTGCTGTATTAGCTCTCCAGGCTGGAGCTTTTCATAGTGCTGCTCACAAACCCATCATTAAAAAAATTAAGTTAAAAGGAACTGTGTCATTGTCAGAGTGCAACTGCCTGTACAGGAAAACCTTTGTGAGAATCTGTTCATTCAGTCAAACCTCTTTATTCCTAGAAGTTCACCAACACAGATATTAAACTGTTTCAGTGATGTTTGTAGTAATATAGTATTTCTAGGGAAAAAAAACCCAAACTATAAAGCCACTGTATGAAACATCTGGTTATATCATATGTTACTAATTCTGATTAACCATTTCAGCCTGTTGTAAACAAGGCGAGTAAGAAACAAGCCCTGTAAATGGTCCGGGATTGGAGTTCATTTGTTAAAATAATCCCCTGTTTGTCCCTGGATGGTCTTTCAAAAAGGGAAAATATTCTAAATAAGAATCTGAAATTTAAGAGGAAAGTGAGCAGGACCTTATATTGTTCTCCTGGTGTGAACAGGGAGGCTGAAGTGATTGGCAGGACTGTGTTTATAGCTCCTACATGGGAACCACTAATCCTTGTTAAAGTCTATCCCCACAGCATCACACAGGTCAGTGGAAGCTGGAAGTCTGCAGGATATGAAAATCTTGAAACATGTCTTGTTAAATAATAAAATCCTGATTTGGGCATCTCCCTTCCCAAAAAACTACATTTTTGCAACTGAAAAAAAAAAAAAAAAAAGTAACAGATCTGAGGTACTGCTCTCTGGTTGGGGGTCTGAGCCCAGTCAGTTCCAGAAAAATGAGTCACTCTATGCATGGTGAAATCAGCCCCTCAGCTCAGGGTGTCCTGTGTCTGCTGCAGCCCATGGGAACTGGAGCAGCTTGTACTGAAGTTCTCAGAACACTGTAGGAGGACTCTTAAATGCATATAATTACTCATGTGAGCATGTATTTTCAGGATCAAGGCCTAGCCTTTTAGCTACTGGGCATTCATCCTTATTCTTATTAAAAGCAATGATTTTATTAAAGGAGCATTCTGGCACCTGTTGTACCAGACATCTACAATTACCTGACCAGGAGCAGTCCTATATGGGGAAAGACCCTGGTGCATACCAGCTACCTCACTGCCCCAACCCAGCCCAGAAGGCAGTTGGGGCTGTCCTGGCAGGTCCCCAGTATGGCAAAGTGAGGAAGTGTATGTCACAGAACACTCACTTTCTGGAATAAGAATAACCTAGAGAAAAAAAAAAAAAAAAAAAAAAAGAAAAATTAAATCACATCCCCACAGAGAGGAGTGTAGAAGGTGAAATTGAGGAACATGGAGTTAATGCTTCCTACAGAACATGAAAGCTACACAAAATCTCTGTTATTTTTGCCATTTCTTTTAGGAAACATGAGCTGTGCCCTGAATGTTCCTATTTCTCCCCACTGACTCTAAGCCTAAACTAGGAGCCCAGGAATGGGAAGCTACACTGCAAGTCTATGCTTTTCAATGCATTAGGCTCACTATTAGAAGCAGCACGTGAAACATCATGAACAGACAACAGCAGACAGCTAAGCACTCAGGACAGCAACTGATGAGCCATGCTAGGACCTGAAGGGACTATCAAAGGTCTCAGAGGTGGGATGGAAACATTAACTCAGCTCCTCTAAGCTTTGCTTAATCAAGCCACAAACTGTCCATGCCGTGCTGGTTTTATGGAAAGGTGCCTTTCACTCATTAACAAAAGAAGAGTTTGAGAAAGGCAGAAAAGGGAGAAGTCAGGCAGTTTTCTAATGCTGGGGACTTGGAGGGTAGAGGTGACTTCCAGACCTCCTGCAGAGGGATCCAGCTTGACTGTGAACAGGAGCTTCACTACATCCCTGAGCTGGTGGCCAGACTGCTGTCACAGGGCAATGTAGGGCACAGGGTGCATCCCATCTTCAGTATCATCGAGGTGCTTTGTCTCCTTCAATAGCATAGTAAGAAGCTGATTTTTTTTCTGATGTCTTCAGATTATGGGCTCATCTGTTCTCTAGATTACTGTTCCCTCCCAACTGATTACTGTGGGTGAGTAGTGGAGAGAAGGCTCTTCATTTATGGGGTCTAAAGATGAGCATGAACTGAGGTCTGCTTTAGGGCTTCTAAATGATTTTAAAGTTGATTACAGATATCAGTGCAGACCAGAGAACCCTACAATGAGGTAAAACGTGAAATAAGTAATGACTGGTGCCACTGAATCCAGGTCCTTGCTCCTGCTCCACAACAGTGCAGTGTGCATAAGCAGTGCCTTCCCACATCATGCAACCAAACATGCACTTTAGTACATGTTGTGGTAGCAACATGTAGTAGTAGTAACAGTAGTACAGTCATAAGGCAAGCCCATCATGTGTTATGGCTGTAGATTGGATTTTTGGGGCTAGAAAAGAATCTTTGGTAGCCATTAGTGTAAAAACAGCTTCCAAAATTTAGTTTTGATGGTCTCTGCCTGTAATCTGTCTCCTGTCTGTGTCCAAAGCAAATCTGTTTCCCTGACCCATGGACTTAATTTCCTGGAACTTGTTTAAAAATTCAGCAACTACATCTGAAATAAGAATACTCATGGCTTGAAAATGGGAAAATTCTGGCCAAAATCAACTGGCATCTGCTAAATCATACTGCAATTTGAGACAGCAGAATATGACCCTGATCAGGAGCACAATAGACCATATCTCAAGGGCCACCAAAATACCCGTTTCTTAAGGCTGGATTTATATCTTCTTTATATTCCCAGACATGCCAGGTGGCTTGCAAATCTGTTCAGCATCAGGGCATGTATACATCCCGTGTATGACCCACACCCAGGTCATATAGGTTGCAGAAACCCAGGACTGATAGTCTACTGCCCCCAACAGCTGCAGGGAAAAATAACATCTGCATCGACAGCTCCAAGCAGAAACCCTAGGGAGACCATCGCTGTGCTTCCCAAGAAGAACACTTCGGCATTTGTGTGACCCATTGCTGAGTTTCAGATGGACCAGATACTAAGAACACATTGTTTTGAACACGTGGAAAAGAAAAGCTGAGTGCAACATTTAAATCTGTAAACTTAACACATTCTCTTTCTAAAAGTTCCCTTCCACTTCTCGATTTGATACGTGAGCACAGAGGAGTCACCTCTTGCTTCCTGCAGAGATGACTACATAGGGAGGGATCTTTGTAGCTTGCCATCAAAGCAGCAGACAGACAGCTGGGGAACATCCACATCTGGGTGTGCTGGTGTTTTATTGCATGTTGCATTCCACATAAATTCCATATGGAGGCAAAATCATTTTGGACTTGGTACCTTCTGTGAGCCAATAGCTTAATTAGGAGTGTTTAGTTTTGTTGTTTTCCTAAAGGAGAGCTGCAGTCCAAGTGCATTATTATGGGTTTACACATTGCTGTGCTCTTAATATCAAAGCTTTCGTTTGGCTGGAGGCTTCCTTGCCTATGGGGGAAGGGTTGCTGTGCAAGTGTTGTAGGTTACACAATATTTTCCCAACAGAAGAGCAAAGTGTGTGAGTTGGATTCTGTTGCGATAATGCACGGGAGGAAGTCAAAAAGCGAGGCTGTGTGGTAAGGGGAGCCTCCAAATGAGCTCACGTGCAGAGTCTCATGTAACGTAACTGGTTCAGATTGCAGCCAGGTGGCAAATTCCTGTGTTCTTATCAGAGCAAGAAATGAGAAATCAGAAAAAAGAGAAACGTTGGCAAGACATCCATTTGCAGCTACAAAATGGCCACTTTTATGGTGGTAGAGTTGGTTGGGTGGCCATCTTTTGGATTGATTACATATGCCTGCATAGCACTAAGTGGTCTAAACTGAGTGTTATACTTGCATGCAGTCAGAAGAAGACTGCCCAGAAATTATGGCAACCTGAGTTAACAAAGCAATAAAAAATGCAGGAAAACTGAATATTTTTATTGTCCAGGTTGGACGTGGTAGAGATACACTGTGTGGCTGTTTTGGTTACATAAAGTTGGGAAAGAAATCGAACCTGTCCCAGACTCAGCCCACTGTATTATCCTTCTTCTCAGAAAATAAAGGAATTACCAGGAGAAAGTTCCTGACACTGGCTTTTAATTAGCTGGTAGAATAGTTTCACAAAGGAAATAACAATCCATTTGCTGGGACTTCTGCTATTAACTCAGAACACCATTTTTTCCCTGTACAAATGCAATGAGATTGACACCAAATTCCTCTTCATTTTTGATAGAATATTACTTATGCTTAATGGGGATATAGTACATACTGTTAGGAAGGATTATTTGTCTGAAACAGACATAACAATCAAAATCATGTGTTATGAGCGGTGGAAGTAATAATTCCCTTTTCTCTTACTCTCTGATCACCACCATTGGAATCCTACACACATCTTGGCTTTTGTTTTATGGTACAGAACTGGGATGCCAGAAAGTCTTGCAAAATAAGCAAACATCCTCCACTAAAAAAGCAGTGCTGAGATATTGATTGTGTCCTCGTTTAAATGTGCCATGCACACTTTCTGCACCACACATTTAGTTACCGCCGTCTTCACAAGAGTGGAAAATCTGACAAGTAATTTTCTATGGGGACATAAAAATGCAGGATGGAAACCTCTAAGCTGCTTGTTCTTTAAGGAGCAGTCATCCATTGAACTAAAGCTATACCCAATATTACAGTATCTTGCTGATAGATGACATAAAACAAATTTGTTACTTAGAAAGGCATGTTGATTGGCTTCACGCTGGGTGTGCGTGTAGAAAGACATCTAGACTCTCTTTTATCCAGATGGAATTCCTAAGTCAATCAAATAAACATAATAATAATAAGGTTAATCTGGTCTTTACTCATTCAAGAGAGAACAGCAGAGATGTGGATCTAATTACGTAAATATTGTCAAATCAGTTTGCATTTATCTCTTTCCACATCTCCTTGGTACAGCCGTGGTTCAGAATGCTTAACACAGTCCTTTTTGGTCTGAATTATTTAATTCTGGGGCTAAAACCATTCAAGATTTGTTTGAACAAGGAAATCTTGTTTTCGTTGGAGCATTTTGAAGTAGGCATAATTACAGTGTTGCAGATGCGATGTTCTGTTTAAGGAGCTGTCAGCATTTCCATATTGAACCTCTATTTTGGAGGGGTTACCAGAATTACCAGAAAAAGAAAAAAAGAAAAAAAAA
>VYZU01061678.1:2528-16137 GCA_013401355.1 Ceyx cyanopectus
TCTAAATTCCTACGGCATACTCTTGTCAATTCCCAGCACTCAGAATTCACTGGGGCTGATTTAAAATAATGAAATAATGGTTTGGTTTAGATCAATGATTAATTTTAGCTCTGTCTTTCAATATCCAAGCCTTAAAAATTACATTTCAAGATCCTTTCTGCAGCCAGCATGGACCAAGCAGCTTCTACACAAAGAAATGAATGCACAGATTTTCGGGTTATCACAGAACTCCAGAGGCTGGGATTGTAAAATGGAGCCCATGAATAAATAAATGTTATAAAAAACACAAAGTATTTCCTTTTCAGGAGCTACACACGACCTCATGCAGGTACCTGGCAACTGGAAGCTAGGATGATTGAGAAGGCTCAGTGGGATCATATGTATAAATACCTGAAGTGAGCATACAAAGAGGACAGAGCTAGGGTCCAGCAGCAGGAAGCACAAACTGAAACACAGGAGATTCTGAACATTAGGGAATACTTTTTTTATGGTGAGCCTGACTCACAGGAAAGAGAAGTTGTGTGTGGAGAGTTTTCTCACAGAAAAGGGTCATGATTTACTGTCAGTGAACAACCCTTGTTGATAAGACTAATGAGCAAGTGTGAGGGAGCTGTGAGAGTCTGTCCTTGGAGCTAGTCCTGAAGAGGCCTCAAAGTACTGATAGGAGATTCCTGCCTTCCTCCCTAGGAATGGAGAAAACAAAACTTTGTCCACCTGCAAAACTTTGCCTGAGAAACTGCTAGCTTCACACAAGGGGGGTGATAAGGAGAACGATGGACTGGAGTTGAACTGTTCATCCTGCAGCACTCTTTCCAACAGTTGTGGAGTCTCAATCCTTGGAGATATTCAGAAGCCTCTTTGAACAGACCAGGACATGGTTCTGGGCAACCAACTCTAAGTGGCCCTGATAGAGCAGAGACATTGGACCAGATGACTTCCAGAGGTCCCTTCCAACCTCAACCATTCTATGATTCTGTACTGCTCTAAGTTCTAGAAAATAGTTATTTACAACTTGTTGATAGGAAGTATCCAAAAAATTGTGGAGCTGTAGAAATTAATCTCCACGTGGAATAGTTTTGGCTAGAAGAGACCTTCCAAGATCATCAAGTCCAAAGTTATTCCCAGCCCTATCAAAATCACTAAACCATGTCCCTAAGCACAGCATCTAGCTGGGGTTCCAGGGGTGGTGACTCTACCACCCCCCTGGGCAGGCCATTCCAATGCCTGGCAACCCTTTCAGTAAAGAAATTCTTCCTGATACCCATCATAAACTGGTTCCATTTCAGGCCATTTCCTCTTGTTCTTATCACTTGTCACTGCAGAGACCAACTCCTGCCTCACTATAACTTCCCTTCAGGTAGTTGTAGAGAGCAATAAGGTGTCCCCTCAGCCTTCTTTTCACATGCAACAGTTAGATTTTTTTTATTACTGAAGGTGTTGGACTAATTTCTTCCAACATAATTTCTGAAAAGCAAAGGAAATGTATTACTAGTTGTCAGCAAGGAAAGGAAAAAATGAGACTATAATTCCTGTATTTTTTCTTATTAAAATAATTGAAAAAAATAGAAGAAAACATTCCGAATTTTCCACAAAGACAGAATAAATCACAGTACATTTCCAAAGCTTATATACTGTATTTTTTTGTTGTTGAATGGGCCTTTCAATAAAATTCTAAAATTAACTTGAGGAAGAAGAATTAATTAACAATTTCACTGAAAAGAAATTTGGTGTCTCAAGTGCATGTCAGTGTCTGAATTCTGATAATGCATTTGACTTAATAAGCCTTCCTCTCAAGATTCACTCAAATGTGCATCCTCAGAGAAATTTCCATGTACTCTGAAAATGTAAAAGGGCACTAAGTGACATGACCTTAAAATAATAATATAGCAGAGGATTAAAACCTGTGGGAAATTTATTTTTATTAGTTTTTGTTTTGTTTTGTTTCTCAAGTGTATTTGGGAGAACTGTCCTAATAATTTCCATCCAGGATTTAGAAAGTGGTGTAAGTAATTGAATTGGAAGCAGTGATGCTTCTGTGGGTGGAAATAACTCTGAACACTCCAAAAGTATTTTGAATTTTAAAATAGCTAAGTAGTTCATTATCAGTCTCTAGAGCAGGTAAGCTCTGCAGCTGTGGAAGAGTCCATGTCATAGCACTGGAACATCTCTTTGGTTTGGTTTATGACATCTGCCAAACCCAGGTTCAAGATTCCTGAGGGAATTTAGTAGTCGTGCCCTCATGTAGGTTAAAGCACAGCCTAAGGCTTGCTTTCCCAGCCAGTGCTTCATCTGAGACCACTGTGGAGCCCATGTTGGCACTCCTACCTAATGGATGTGGAGATCAGGATGGGGTACAAAGCAAAAAGAATGGTGATGTGATGCTCTTTGGCTATTCAAGGTATACAGAGAAGCAAAGCTTCAGGCTAGAGAAGGACCAGTGTATGAAGCTTCGGGTCAGGCCTGCATCTGGTAGGGAAGGGTGAACACCTGGCAGGGGCAATGAAGAGGGATGGGTGTGAGTGAGGCAGGAGGACAGGCTGCTACTCTGAGAGCTGCCAAACAGCAGAAACATCTCAGAAAGGCCCCTCAGGAAGCCTGTACAAAAGCTGGGGGAAGGATAGGGAAGAAATAAGGGATTGGAAGGGGTGCAATCACGGGTGGGTGGTGTAAGCTGGAGGGCACCATGGGAGAAGATAAGTGACAAGGAAAGAAACCAGAGCAACAACACCAGTGCACCCCCACCCACCACCAACCTTATGTCACAGAATCACAGAATGTCAGGGGTTGGAAGGGACCTAGAAGATCATCTAGTCCAACCTCCCTGCCTGAGCAGGGGCACCTAGACCAAGTCACCCAGGAACAGATCCAGGCGGGGCTGGAATGTCTCCAGAGCAGGAGACTCCACAACCTCCCTGGGCAGCCCCTGGCAGCCTCTGGCACCCTCTCTGTGAAAAAGTTTTTCCTTGTGTTTCCCCTCAACCTCTTGTGCTNGTGCCCAGAACTGGACACAGTATTCCAGGTGGGGTCTCACCAGTGCAGAGTAGAGGGGGAGGAGAACCTCCCTTGCCCTGCTGGCCACACTTCTAATGCATCCCAGGATCCATTGGCCTGCTTGGCCAAAAGGGCACATTGTTGGCTCATGGCCATCCCCCTGTCTACCAGGACCCCCAGGTCTCTTTCTCCAGAGCTGCTCTCTAGTACATCAGCCCCCAGCCTGTACTGATCCATGGGGTTGTTCTTCCCCATATGCAGCACCTTACACTTGCTCTTGTCAAATGGCGTTACATTTCTCCCTGCCCAGCTCTGCCACACCACGCCCTGAACACGCACTCCCCCGCCCGGCCGCCCACCGCCTCCCCACCCGCAGGCGCGTACGAAGCCCCGCGTGGCCAGCGCGGAGCTTCCCGCCGCAGCAGGCGATCCGCGCCGCCCGCGCTCCCTGTCAGCGCGGCCCCTTTAAATGCTAATGAGGCGGCGCGAGTGCCCGACGCCGGCCCCCGCTGACTGTGTTAAAACTTCGGCGGGGCCATTTTGGGGGCAGTAAGACCCAGCGCAGGCCCCGACGGACACCCGACAACCGAGCGCCGCGCGACCCATCGCCGTCCCGCCAGGCAGCATGAGCGAGGCGGCGGAGACCAGCACCGCCGCTCCGGCGCCGGCCACGACCACCGTCACTACCGCCGCTGCCGCCCCGGCCGGAGCCCCCGCGCCGCCGCCCGCCGTCCCGGACGCTAAGCCCAAGAGCCCCGTCAGCGCCGCCGCGCCGGGCGCGGCCGTCGGTGAAGCGGCACCCGCTCCCCCCGCTGCCGCCGCCGCCGCCGCTCCCGCCACGGCCGAGACGGAGAAGAAAGTGCTGGGTGAGTACTGGGTCCCGCTCCCAACTCGCCGGGGCACCTGCGGCGGGAGCCGCGCTGGGGTAGAAGGGGAGGGAACGGCACATGGCCGCCGCCTGGAGACCGGCCCGGGCCCCCCCCCTCCCCGCTTCCCGCCCCGCGGCTGTGAGTCAGGCTGCGCTCCGGGGAGGCGGCCGCGCTCCGACGGAGCGGCCTCGGGCCGGGACGGCAGCGCGGAGCTGGGGGGAGCACCTGTGTCTGCAGCCGCGGCGGCCCCTGCCCCGCCCGGCCTGGATAGGGAGCGAGGTGCAGCCGTGTTCCCGGGCTGCCCGGCACCTGCATCCCCCCCCCAGGAGGGGCTGCTGCTGAACCTGCTGCTCTGACCCCCCTCTCTGATGTTAAGGTCTTTGCACAGCTCTTCTGTGTTCGAAGAGTGTTGATTTAATAACGCCTCTAGGTTTAGCGGCTTTGGTTGGGTCAGTTGTTTCGGATTTTGTTGTTGTGTGGTTGTTTTGTGGTTGGTTTTTTTTTTTTGCTGTGTTTTCTATTTAACTTTTTATTATTAAAGAGCTAAGAAAAGTGCCAAGTTACCATCTCTGTGCTCAAGCCCAATCAGAGCGGGTTGTCTTGTTTTTTTTTAAGTTGTGTTTACGCAGGATCAACCTGTTGAAAATGCCGAGCCTGAAACCTGCAGTGAAAATAGGGCTCTGCTGTTGAGAACGTGCCTAGCAAAGGCAAAGTTGAGTCTGCTAGTGCAGCCCTGAACTTCACTAAAGGCAGACAGGATCCCCTCCTGAACGAGAGACTGTAGCAGGTAGAGGAGCCAGGTAAAGGGTTTCTCTGGGGCTGAGGTAGGAAGGGTTCCAGCAGAGCAGAAGTTGGAGGTATGATTTGCATGACTTTCCTCTGTTCTGTTGCTTCTCAGTAATCACTCAAGGCCATCCCTATCTGCTGCTATGTCTGCTCACTACTTGGCTTCACATGCATTGTTTCATTCGTGATAATGTTTTTTCTCTTGCTCACCTGTTGCTTGGAGGGGAGGGATCTGTAGGTGCAAGTGCTGTAAATATCAAAAATCAAAACTACTATAGTGGTGGTTTTGAATCCTGGCAGGCAAGTTTTTTAGCCTAAGATGTAAAAACAATAATTTAAAAATTCACTGATAATACTAATTGAAAATGAAGTTCTGTTCAAGTCCACCTCCAATGGTATTGTTAATTATCTTCAAATCCTTCCCTTCAGTCTCCTCTTACAAAGGTCCCCTTAGAAGCAAGGGCTGGTGCTTGCTCAGGGCATCCAAATGTCTGACTTCTAGGAATAAGGATAAAGGTTATTAAACTTTCTCTTTACTTTTGATCCCAGGAAGCTATAGCTTTCTCCATTAGAACTAATGAAAAGGCTATTTTGTCATGTGTGGGAGTGGCTGATTAATTATTTCCTCTGACAGCATCAGAGTACAGCATGGTGTAGAAATATGTGGCCTCTTGCTTGCTGGTGGGATCAGCATCATCAGATCAGCCACCTTCTGACTCATCACTACAGAGGTCTCCTCAGGGCTAGCTCTCTTTGGAGGGCTCCCTCTCTTCTTGCCTGAGCTCCCTGCTATTTTATATTCTATATTATATGGCTTGCTAATGGGTGCACCACAGCCCCCTGGAGGTTCAGTGTCAGGGAACTGTGCCTGAGGCTTTCCCCACAGGAATGCTTAAGGGAGACTGAACGACTAGAGTGAGCTGGGAATGGTTTTGCCCAGAATGCTCTTTTGGGGAATATGCTGGAGCCTTTGGCAGCTTGTGCAAAGAGAGCAGTGTTGCTCTGGAGCTGTGTGCCTGGACATCCACTTAGTGGGCAGGTAAAGTGAGTTTTGGCTGCCTTTTCTTTCACTAGCTTTCTGACCTCTCTAAGGGTTTTTCTCAGGCTTCTCCCCCTCTTCCTAATCTGATTTAAATAGTCTGATTCAGTAGCTGTTTTGGGTTGTTTTTTTGGGGGGGGGGAGAAGAAATAAAGGATGATGGTGGGTGAACCAGTGGTATTAGGTTTGTTTCTTACAGCAGCCTAAAAACTGCATGTGCCATTGACACCTGTTTCTCACCTGTTTCTGTGCTTTGTCCTCCTTTTTTTCCTCCCCTGTTGCTTGTCTTGGTGCAGTGAGCTGTTGTATGTAGCCAATACCTTTGTGGCAGCAGTAAGTTTCTGTATGTAGTGATGTCTCCATGAAACTAAAAAGCACAACTAGCAATGGTGAGGCTGAAGACTACTTCTAGGTAGTGAAATTTGAGAGCTTCTCTCTGAAGAAGAGGTTTTGGGAATGGATGCTGGACTTCACAGCCCTTTTCTCCAGTAACTGTCTCAGTCTCAACGTGGTTTTGCTTCTTCTAAATACAAACCTTTTCTGCTAAATAAAAAAAGTATTCCAGACAAAAAGCTTAACTTCTAAAAGCTCCATGAGAAACGGCCTACTTTCAAGGACAGCAACAGTACTACAAGGAGCTGCTATCAGCAAGCATTGCTCAGTGTTCAGGGGAGGAGGAGTTGCTGGTTTTGTCTGTCAGAGGAGTATCCCAGAATGGCAGGACCACGTGAGCCCAAAGGTGTGTGTAGCTCTGTAATCCAGTGGATGCTGAGGGGAAGAATGCAGGTGTGCAGGATGAAGGCAGTGCTTTGCAGTGGGGTGTTCTTGCCTCTAGCAGACTTGCACTTCTCAGCTGGAGACTGTCTCTGGACTATTTTCTTGTGAATTGCATCCTTGTTTCCTCCCACCCCCCAAATATGTGTGAGATTTCTAACAAGCAGTTATTAGTAAGTGACTCTGTTCAGATGAGTGCTATGTAGATTACACAGCATGACCACAGCTGTCATAAGTAACATACATTAACATGTCTGGAGCTTAAAATTCTCCCTTTCCTACAGGTTTGAAAAGTGCAAGTTTCTGGTCTCCACCCAGTTACCAGCAGGGAAGGAGAGGTTGAGCTACCCTCATTTCTGTTGAGATCCTCCCACATCTTCCTGTGGGTTGGAGGAACAGGTTTTGCCAGATCCTCTAAGACACTGCAGTTTGGATTCTGAGATGCTGGTTTGGTGTTGAGATGGGAGATTTTCTTGATCCTGGAAGCCTTGAAACATCGTTGGTCACTTTGAAGATGTCTAGAAGTAGGAATATGGAAAGAAAAGCATGAAATATCTTGTGGGATCTCATTTGGTTTAGAGTGACAGTGACAATGTAAAAAAGCTTGTCCAAAATAAGGATGTACTGCTTCCCCACTCAAGGGTTGCTTCCTTGGCCAGTTCTGGCTTCCAAGGAAGAAAGGGTGAGCCTGAGGGGAAGAGGAGCCTCTGAAGGGTTTGTTTCATCTCTAGCTACAAAGCAAAAGAGAGCCAAATATTGGTAGTGGGATTTTCAGCTTCACTGTGTGTTTCTGGGGATAGGAAACAGAAAAGAGGGATGGATGGCCAGCTCTGAAACCAGAGCTGAGCTTTATTTGAGATGCTGTATGGTCAATTTGGCTGAAGGACAGCAGGTTAAGGTGCTTCCTGCTGCTACAACACTGAAGGGGAGATAAAGGTACTTGTGTTATGGGAACAGAATAGGTCTGGATGTGATTTCGTGTGCAGATATCAAGTTGTTTTTTTCAACATTCTTGTACTTATGTTTTTGTAATATTCTTTATTCTTTCTAGCCACCAAAGTTCTTGGCACAGTGAAGTGGTTCAATGTCAGAAATGGATATGGCTTTATCAACAGGTATGTTTAAATTCTGATAGCCATATTTATACTGTACTAAGGCTCTCAGTACAGATAGTATGCCATGTGTTAGTAACTGCAGCAGAGGCCCAAGGATCTGACTAAAAGGTCATGCAGTTGAGAGCCAGATTTTGCCAGGGATTTCACAAACTGATATAATCCTGTGGGACTACCCCCCCCCACTCCCCCCCAAAGCTTGTGTGCACAGGGAGTAAAGCAAAAAAGGTCAAGACTCGTTAGAAAATGAGCATATTCTATCATCTAATTGAAGATATTCCAGGAATATTATAGGAATTCTCTTCTTGTGTCTATATGTTTTGGGTTGTTTTTCTTCTCTAACCCCAAACAGGTCTCTGGATGTCATTGATAACCCAAATAGCTGTGATACTGATCACATGCCAAATGCTTCCTTCTAAGTTACAGGTGGAGACTCTGGCTTTTAAGGCCAGAATATCTGTGGGGTTGAGGGTCTGAAATGTCTTGCCTGCTTTATGAAAAATGAAGCTTCTGCAAGGTGAATGCCACACCTAGCACATTATTTTGAATAATAATAAATAATGTGGCCTTGAAGTGTTACCCAGCAGGTAGATCTGGGTAAGTTGGGCAGTGTAGACAGGAGTAGAAGAGCCCCTGTTTCCCAGCTCTGAAGCCAGTTCTGGTGCAGTGTTAATCAGTCTCTGGAAACTATGACCCAGTGTTACATAAGTTGAGAAGAAAAGCTTTCATGAAGCAGTACTCTGAAAGGTTTGTTGGGTTTTTTTATAGCTGTAGATGCCTTCAGCTGAGTAGCAATTTGTTCATTTTCTTCCTAATCTGGTCTGTTACTGCTTCAGTGCAGTGCAGCAATTTGGGGATTACTCAGTATTGTCACAAACTCTTTGAGCCACCTGCTTCCTTGCAGAGGAGGAGCTGAGTGAGTGGAGAGAAGGGTCTAGGCTCTCCCTGGTGTATGGGAACAGACTCAAGGTCTCAAACCTATGTTGTTATTTTGCACGTGGGAGTGTGACCTGGCTGGCCTCATCCAGACACCCTCGTGGCCATGGCTGGGTCCACCTCTGCTGGACTCTGGCAACACCTCTTGTGAGTGGCTGCTTTGAGTTTCACTGTAAGGAGAGCTCCATTAACAGCTGTCCTGTTGATGGTCTTGCTTGACCTCTGGGATAGCAGCTCAGGTTGCAGCTCCTGTGGAAGGGTTTGTTTGCTGGTTTGGTTGCTTGTTTTGTTGGGGTTGTTTTTTGGGGGGGGGGGGGGTAGGGTGAAAGAGAAGCAGTCCAGACATGATCTCTGGCCTCTGTTAAAACAACATACAAATGTTTTGCCAGAAGATCAGAGAACCTCCTGACATCCCCTTACCCTTATGAAGGGTGGAGAGTCCTTTCTGCTGTCAGGCATATCACCTGGCACATTTAAAGCCAGGGTCTTGGTAGTGTAGACTGACACAGAATGTATGGAATCCAGGGGATGTACTACAGGCCAGGGGAAGGAGGATTTCACTTGTGAAGTCAGGGATTTCTATTTAAGTCTCTTAGTCTAAACTCTCATGACTTCTCACTTTCTTTTCACAGAAATGATACCAAAGAAGATGTGTTTGTTCATCAGGTAAGGCAGCAGTGATTGTACTTGTGCACTGTGCTGGGTTTCTAATGCAACTTTGTGAAGCAGCCACCCTGGTTCTGCTTAAAATATTTACTGTGTAGACCCTGAATGGATAGATGTTGACATTTTCAGGGAGGAATATCAGGGTGTGTTTTCCTTGAGTTGTAGCTGAAGGAGCAGTCATCACAGCCCTTCCTGCTTGCTTTTGTCTGTTCTGATTTGAAAACCTAAGGTTTTATGTTTGTTTTTGTTTAACATGTTTTTGGTTGTGATTGTCCCTCTCCCCTAGGGAGATGCCTCTATTTTATAAATACCTTACTACTTGTCTGTCCTTCCTCCCTGTTTCCTCATGCTCTTTGTTGCTTTTTCTTCTTCATCTGAAGATCTGTTCTGTCTGCCCTCCCTGGTATTGGAGAGAAAGTGATCTAGTCTGGCTTTTTACCAGCCTGTATTGCCATCAGCTGTTCCTGCATGAGGCAGCTGCTCTTGGGAAGAAGAGGGGGAAGGCTCTATGCCAAGTGTGCCCAAGCAGCTTGTCATTAGTTACCTTTCCTTGAGCTGTCAGTAGGCTGTTCTAAGTTTATACTGCAACTCTCAGGTCTCAGGCAACTAATGGGAAGAGAGAGAGGAGCCATCTTCGTGCTGCTGTAAACTGATTAGTTGCCTTAGATTGGGTTTTGCATCACCTGAGACTTTCATTTCCCCAGGAATTGAAATACTGCTCCAGAAGATGATGTTGAGAAGTGTGTGCAGCACACATTCCCTGTTCAGTCGATGGGCTTGGGAGCAAGAGCTCTCAAATGCATGCCCTGACTTCTAAGGGTCACTATCCTTCCTTCCTTCATCTTTCATGACCCTGTCCTGCATGCATGCTCTTGCAGATGCTGCATCTACAGCCTGATGGGTGTGTGTCCAGAGGGTGAGAAGAGTTCTAGTAGTAGAAACATATTTTGGGTAGGCAGCACTGTGAAGTTAGCCTGAAGACAAACAGGGTGTGCTTGAGACCTGTGAGAAGATACCCTGGAACATGGTAGTTGTGCTGATGGCAGAGATAAGGTAGATCAGTGCCTCTCTGCTTGGGAAGGATGCCTGCAGACACTCAAACATTGAAGGCCAACAGCAATCTAGTGTTGCCTGTTATGTTTTGTCTCCTTAACCTGTGAGAAAAAAAAAAAAAGATGATTAATGTAAACATAAACTGTTTTTTGTGTGTGAGCTCTTCCCTATCTCCTGTGGCTGAAGTCCTCCTGAAGTGCAGGCTGAGGAAAGCTGGCTTGGTGTTTCAGAACTACCATCCTGTGCAGACCTGCATCTGATGAACCCCACCAGGGTGGGCTGTGATGGCAGAGTAGGTGCTTCCAGATGTGGCGTGGGTTGTCTGCAATCAGCTGCTCCTCAGGTTGTTTTGCCTTGAATGTGCTGGCTACCAAGCCTGGAGCTTTCTGGCCAGAGCTCCTAGTGGGGCCACCCTGCAAGGGAGGTAAATCCATGGCCTAAGCAAACATCCTGCTGCAGGCTCCCTGTCCACAGCTAGCTGCAGTTCTGCCCCTCCTCCTGGCTCCCATCCGGGGAGGGGCTGGATTACATGCCTAATCCCTTCAGAATAAGGCTGACCTAGTTGAATAGATGCAACCTCCTCCCTGCCTCCCCTGCACTCATCCCCAGCAGGCAGGGAACAGGCCATCTCATGATTGGAATGGGGGTTAATGCTCAGTGTCTGGCTATTGGATGCTATTTATAAACCTAGTACAGATTAAAATGCTTTTCTCTTTAGGACATGCATGCCTTGGTTTGAATTAACCCTTTGTTTTGCTGGGAAGCAAAGCAGGGTTTTGGGGAAAAAGGCAGTCCTTCACCTCCTTCATCTTGCTTGCATCCTCATGCACGTGGTCCATGCAAGATGCTCTCCAGGGCACTGTGTCAGCTGGTGGTGGTTGGAGCAACAGGGGTTGCTCAGTTGTGGGGTGGAGTGTGTCTGGGGGTGGGAAGGAGGGGCCTGCAGTTCAGCACCAGTAAAAGTGTCAGTAGAGAGAACTCCAATTTAATTAGGCATAGTTGGAATCAACAAGCATTGAGGAGGAGTTAATATCTCTGCTGCACAGGTATTTCTTTTTCTTCACTAGATTGTACTCACTGTGCACAGCCTGGTGTGTGTGCACCAGCAACTGGCATAACAAATTCTCACTATTGCTGTGACAGTGCTGGAGGGGCACGTGATGTGGTAAGGTGAGGGCATGGAAAAAACTCTTCTAAACAGAATACTGAACTAGCTCTGAAGACTTTTACAGACATCTGTTCAGCAGCATCCTCTTGGGAAAGGAAAGGCTTTGTCCTGAGAACTGTGTTAACACATCTGGCTTTTGAGTCAAAGACATGGGAGTTGGCAGGGTGCTAGTGAACAGGAACAGGTAGATCACAGAAGTCTTTTCAGCAGTCTTGGAGTTCAGGCTTGTTAGAGCAGTGATTACTGCAGCTGAAGTGGTAAAGCCATGTAGTTTCTGTTCTGAATTCCAGGACTTGCTGAGAGTGGTTGCTGGTTGTCTTTAGCCTACTGTGTGGCAGCCTCCATCTGCTATTGGCAGGTTACTCAACTGCAAATGTGAATTGTTGAGATTTCTGTTTGTAGAGCTGGAACAGAACATGAGGAGCCCTGTTGAATTCATTCTCCATTGTCCTTGGAGAATGCTTGAGGAGCTTCATTAATCTTAAGTACCTGCTGAAAAGATACCTGGTAGCCCTTTTTCTTCTGCACTTGGGCCAGGGGTTAAGGCTGGGCTGACCACTAGGCAGATGCTCTCTCTAACCCCAAAGAGGAAGGTATAAAGGAAGAGACACATAGGGGTTGGAAAAGAGAACAGCTTGAATGAAAATAATAGTGTGAAATACATGTAAAACCCATATTGAACTTGACACTCTCTCTATCCCCCCTCTCCCCTGCCACATGGCAGTCACATCACTATGACTACTAATGCTGTGGGGCAGGCTCTAGTAAAGTCTGAGATTAAACTCAGTGGCAGATGGCACCAGAGCCAGGAGCTGGCTTCCAGAACTGGATTCTGGAATGCACAGAGTGGAATCAAAGGCAGAAAATCAGACAGAGTCCTCCTCTGATTGCCTCTGATGCTGAGGAAGTTTAACCCCTGTGATCCTTCAGCTTTATCCTGAATATGGTGCATATGGAATGGAATACCTTGGTGGTCAGCTTTGAATCACTAGTCTCGTCTGCTTGTCCCCACAGGTGTGACCTCTTACTTTACAGCACACCAGTGTGGTACATAAGATTTACCAGTGAGCTTGGTTTCTGTAGGAGCAAGTATAAGCAAGAGTCTTTCTGCATACCAATCCTTAGTAGTAACTGTAAACACTGAGAGCTGCTGCTTCTAGAAGCAGATGCTGTCTGCAAAAAGACACCATCAACTTCAGAAAGTGCTGAGCTGAGCAGTGAAATCCCCTGAGCAGCATTAGTTCTGTTCTAGCTCCAACCAGGACAGCTTAGAAGGAAAGAGAAGGAGTTTGAAATGCAGCTTGTTGACATCTCTGTCACGTGCAGAGCACAAGTCAGTTGTCTCAGTACAAGTGGCAGTGAAAGAATGAAACCCTTAATCTGCAGCCAAGATGATGATTTTGGTATTGGTCTGTGTAGCAGTGACAGAAAAGCCAGTGCTCTGCTCATTTTAGGAACAGGGAGTTAATGCCAGCAGGTCAGCAGACAGTGAGCAAAGCTGTCTCAGCTGATGGTGGGACTCCCTGCTTGCTGAAGTGTAATTCCCAAAAGAATTCACTTGAGCAGCTTGTTCTCTTCCTGTACAAAAAAACAAAACCAAAACGGCCAACCCTGGAGTTGTTTTTGCTTTGGTAGCACTAATATGCACACTCTTGTGTTCTTCAGCTTCTCAGGGACTCTGCAGGATATGGGGAAGGTGTGTCTCAAGTAGGGCCAAAAGAACCTGCTGGCCTGTTGCCTAAAACACAAAGGGGATTGTTCAGCAACAGTGAGAATACTTTTCCTAAACTGGTTAAGCATAGCTTTAAAGTGATCAGAACTTTCCCTCCAGTAGGAAATACTTTGGGGCTGTTGTTGACTGAATTAATACTGTTGCTATGCCCAGGCATTAATGCAACAGATCTTAATTCTGCCTGGTTTTTCTTGAGCTGATGTGACAACTGTCTGGTTTGGTTTGCCCTGCATCATGTTTCTTCTAAGCCTTTTATTTCCATCTGTGCTTTACTGGATTCTGCACTTGCCTCTTCATGCAAGCAAAACATACCTGTATCAGAAAGAAAAAAGAAAGAAAACATGAGCCAAGCTGAGCAAATCTGGCCAAGCAGTCCAAGAGGGCAAAGAAAGTCCCCCGAGAGAAAAACAAAACAAGAGCCTCCAGATCCCTCAGCTTTATCTAGAATATGACACATAGAGGCTGGAATACCTTGTTGGTTGG
>VYZU01061679.1:1807-18355 GCA_013401355.1 Ceyx cyanopectus
CACTGGAAGCACAACTTGCAGCTACTGACTACTTTCTTTCCCTGTCCCAAATCATCACAGAAGCAACACACACACATTAATTTAATGTAAATGTCACTTTCCATCTTCTGAATCCGAGTGAAAACACTGGCAGTAGTAATGCAGTCTCTCAACAGCACTAAAGGTGTGTCTGTCTCATGCAGCATTTGGCAGCTAGCTATAAAATGGTTTAGAAGAAAATTCTGAGTCTGCAGGGAAGGCAGTTTATTGTAGGCAGAAGTATAACAGGAGTGACAGACATAATGCTGGCCTGAGCTTGGAAAAAAAGTTGTGTCAAACTAAATCTTCTCTCTCCTTGCTTGTCTTTCACCATATAATGGTAAGATCAGTCTATTGTCCCTGTCTGTGTCTCTTGACCACAGACACCAACAGTGCTATGCTTTATGCTAGGCAGAACTTGCACATTCACATTACAGAATTATCTTTTTTAAAAGCCTAATCAAATTAGTTGATCAGGCAACAAAAATTTTCTGCCAAAATAACCCTCAGCAAAACTCCTGCTTTGGCATCTCAATGCGGGTAAGGTCACAAAGTGAGGAAAAAGTAAAATGACAAGCAGGTAAAACCAGATCACCTGACCACAGACTGGAGTATGATAATGTCAAACTCCAAAATGTGGTGTCATTCCTATGCTCTTTGAAACAGCTGATGGACTATGTATGCCTCAGCTGAACAGACAGACCTTTGGCTCCTTTTGAGTGGAAAGGTTTGAATCTGCTATTTCCCAGCATTCAGAAGAGTGCCTTCACCACTGTTATTCCCAAGAGAAACACACTCCTGCAGTCCTTTTACAAGCTAGACCATTCTGCAGGTTGGAATACAAGAGTGAGTATACTCTACACTCCATACACTAGTTGTTAGACCATATGTTTGGAGGAAGAACATAAAAGCCTGTGCTTCCCAGGTTGTTTTTAAAATTTTTTTTTGTTTTTTTTTTTTCTTTTAATGTGGTAGCTCTTTTGTTTTGTTTGTTTTGTGTTGATATTTGTCTAATGTAGAATTTATAAACAGTCTAGGGGCAGACATCAGAACAGCATCCTTCCTAAAAAAGTGCCCTGTTCAAGTTAATGATATTATGACTTTCTCTACGCTGGGCCCCACACTATAGAAAAGAAATAAAGAATAACAGAGAAAAACAGTTTCTGCCAAAAAAAATACAGTGCTCTGAACCAGTACTTGCCACCTCTGAAATCTGCAACACACCCACCATTCTCCAACCCCAAGTTTTAGCACAGCCTATTAATGGGGTGCTGTGAAACAAGGTGTATATTCTCCTGCCTCTGTGTACAGAAACTACTTTCCACTGACTAAAACTGTGTTGTAAAACCTGCCACCACTGAAAAATCATCTTACCAGATGTCACATAATTGTATGTATTTATAGTAGCCATTGAGCAACACACTACTACACACTTCCTTCATTGTGGTGGGATATTTTGGGACTCTAATGTAAGGAAGCAGCACAGTTACGTAGCATAATGTCTTGCAATAAACTGCACAGCTATATGCATAATAGGAAAGAGGTCTAGATACACCTCAGCAAAGTTCAGAAATTACTTCTGTGGAGTTTGAGAGACACAAAGACACATTAATACCTTCTTGAAGCTTTATTCTACACAGCCCTACTCTCCGTGCACTGAGGCTGCTGAAGATTCCCCAGTGAGTGCTCTTGTTGTTAAGCAAAAGTTCAAGCCTGTCAATTATCAGAACCTTAGACTCTAATCTTGCATAGCATTTAAAAAGTATTATCACACATTTTGTACAATGTCACGTCTACTTTGTAAAGTTCAGAGAAACAAAGAAATAAAAGCTTCTGGTCCTTGAAGAGGAAAGTGGTGTGTAACCAGCTGCTTTTAGTACCTTTAACCAGGGGTGATTGAGTGCTTCATAGACTGTTATCCTTTCTGCTGGATCCAGCATCAGCATGCGGCGTACCAGGTCTTTGGCACTTTCAGAAATATGGCTCCATTGCCTAGGATTCATCTGAATATAAGCAAGATAAAGACATTAAATTAGGAAGAAGAATATAGAAAAGAATCAACTTTTTATGTAATTGCAGAGATTTAACAGTGGTTGGTACTTGTAAATCTTTTATTGCAATAAATGTTAAAGGAATTTTCTATGGTTTTTAATAACTCACAGAACTGTACATTAGTTGCTATTGAAATGAAAACAGTGAATACTGCATCAAGTTAAAGCTGACATATCATTGGTATTATGTTATAATCACAGTATCATTTTCTACCTATGCTATATTTTTTTAAGATTAAAGTGATCCTCCACAAGAAAAAGAACATGTAATTAGGCTGACAATTATTGTCTGACAGTTAACTATGCATCTGATAAGAAATTAAATCTGCTCCTGACCTCAAGGCAAGGAATGGCACGAGCCAGTCTATATCAACCTAGTTTTGTGCCAGTGATGCTGAGTA
Organism: Ceyx cyanopectus; assembly: GCA_013401355.1. Taxonomy (NCBI): domain Eukaryota; kingdom Metazoa; phylum Chordata; class Aves; order Coraciiformes; family Alcedinidae; genus Ceyx; species Ceyx cyanopectus. The sequence continues at coordinate 4,278 of VYZU01061679.1, forward strand.
AGAAGGCAGCAAATTAATGCCTGTTGTGAACTACTTCTGTCCCACAGGTATCACNTGTCTCTTGACCACAGACACCAACAGTGCTATGCTTTATGCTAGGCAGAACTTGCACATTCACATTACAGAATTATCTTTTTTAAAAGCCTAATCAAATTAGTTGATCAGGCAACAAAAATTTTCTGCCAAAATAACCCTCAGCAAAACTCCTGCTTTGGCATCTCAATGCGGGTAAGGTCACAAAGTGAGGAAAAAGTAAAATGACAAGCAGGTAAAACCAGATCACCTGACCACAGACTGGAGTATGATAATGTCAAACTCCAAAATGTGGTGTCATTCCTATGCTCTTTGAAACAGCTGATGGACTATGTATGCCTCAGCTGAACAGACAGACCTTTGGCTCCTTTTGAGTGGAAAGGTTTGAATCTGCTATTTCCCAGCATTCAGAAGAGTGCCTTCACCACTGTTATTCCCAAGAGAAACACACTCCTGCAGTCCTTTTACAAGCTAGACCATTCTGCAGGTTGGAATACAAGAGTGAGTATACTCTACACTCCATACACTAGTTGTTAGACCATATGTTTGGAGGAAGAACATAAAAGCCTGTGCTTCCCAGGTTGTTTTTAAAATTTTTTTTTGTTTTTTTTTTTTNAAAAAATTCTGCTGTTTCTGGGAAAATAAAATGTAAAGAATGAAAAATGTGCTCCTTACCAAGTGCAGTGCCACTGCTGTCTCTTACATTTTAGCAGACCACTGTTAATACAATAAAAGATTTCCTAAACCATATTACAGACTATAGGACAGTTTTAGGAGCTTCCACTTTTTATTGGCTTATACACTTCTCACGTACAACCTTGGTTGCAAAGCAGAACAAAACCCATCTTGGACAAAACCACAAAAACACTGAAGTCAAAGCTTTAGATTTTTCTCTTCAGTGGCTCTAGGATGCTGATGTTGGGAAACACATTTATTTTACATGCACACCGATCTGCTTTTAGTTGCAAGTGGCTGATTTTGAATCATCAGTTGCACTTTACTGCATACTGTTCTGAAAACATCTAACTAAAGTTTAACTATAACACTTGTTTTGGTTTAAATCAAGGCAATATGATGACCAGTCTTTATAATAGATCTTAGTTTTAGTTGATTAAAAAATGGAAATGATCTATAAACCTAAGGCAACATAGAGTATGTTATATGTCACAGCTAAATCTTATGCAACTACTAAGCTCAATGTATAATTAGGTGCTAGCTGTTGCCCTCATTTTTTATTTCATCTGAGTAAATATTTCCATAGTTTAACCTAACACTGATTTAAAACACAGCTGGAACAAGATAGACTGGAGAGAGAAAATCATCTCTCTTCCTGTGTAACACTGACAGATTTCTGTAAGCTTCAAATTTCAAACAGGCTAAATACAAAAATCAACAGCAGGGTTCCTCTCACTGGAAAAGGATTCAGGTATGCTGTCATTTACCTTGTATTTTCCTTTAATAATGCCTTCAAATAATCTTTCCTTGGTTCCATAAAAAGGCAAACAACCGCTTAGCAGGATAAAAAGGATCACACCACAACCCCAAACATCTACAGGCTTCCCATAAGGTTCCCTTTTTACCACTTCTGGAGCCATAAAATGAGGTGTTCCTACACGTCCTAAATGGAAATAAAAACAAAATCGAGTCAAAGTGATGTGTGTCAAAAATGAAAATTAAGAATATCACTGCATTAAGCTAAAACAGGTTTAGTAAGTTTTGTTCATGGGTTAATCTTTTAACGCAAGTCTTTTGCCTTAAGTTTAATATTTATTAAATATACCCAGTGAAAAAAAANTGTTATAATCACAATATCATTTTCTACCTATGCTATATTTTTTTAAGATTAAAGTGATCCTCCACAAGAAAAAGAACATGTAATTAGGCTGACAATTATTGTCTGACAGTTAACTATGCATCTGATAAGAAATTAAATCTGCTCCTGACCTCAAGGCAAGGAATGGCACGAGCCAGTCTATATCAACCTAGTTTTGTGCCAGTGATGCTGAGTAAGAAGGCAGCAAATTAATGCCTGTTGTGAACTACTTCTGTCCCACAGGTATCACTGACAATAGCTGTTCCCAATAAATTGCTTTCAACTCTGCAACAGTAAAGCACCTTCAGGCACTTGGGTGGGAAAGCATACTGGCATGTGATCATTTACAATCACTGGCATGTGATGGACAACACAAGCAATTGCAACACTTCTCAGAGCAGGACTGTATCTTTAGGAGACAACAATGTGAGGGACTATTTAGAATATGTTTTTATCTTGTGCATACGCAGGTTTGTGCCCAATTAGCCAAGATGATGGACACATGACAAAACCATCCTCAAGTAAGAAAATTTTCTGTGATAAAGGATTCTATCTTTCAGTTATTTCTAGCATTTCTTTAATTTATGAAGCGTGTAAGTTTTATTTAGTTGGCACATTGCTAATTTTGCAATGTACTAAATGAGAATTCCAAATTATAACCAGACTCTTTTCAATGTTATAATCTGTTCATTTAAAGAGGTCCATTTTATTTCAAATCAGTCTTTACAAAAAAATGATCGCTTTAAATTGAAGCACTCTGGAATAGTATCTGGCTATGAAATGAACATTTACAGTTACTATTTGTCATTTTTTCAGCTTTAATGAAATGAAGGTAATTGCAAATTTGCAGGAGGATTGTTTTGAAATCCTTATACTATTTTCACTGACTAGACACATTATTGTGGAAACAGGAACAGAAAAGGAACAGAGAAGACACAATGTGCTGGCTATGGCTTTTTTTTAAACAGGGAAAAGTTAACTTGTATGCATCCAGAAGGTTTTAGCTGCTTAAGAGATTCCATAAAGAAATCTTCCATGGAGTGAAACTGGAACATCTACTAGTGAATGCAATCCAAAAACTAGTATAATTAAAAAATTCTGCTGTTTCTGGGAAAATAAAATGTAAAGAATGAAAAATGTGCTCCTTACCAAGTGCAGTGCCACTGCTGTCTCTTACATTTTAGCAGACCACTGTTAATACAATAAAAGATTTCCTAAACCATATTACAGACTATAGGACAGTTTTAGGAGCTTCCACTTTTTATTGGCTTATACACTTCTCACGTACAACCTTGGTTGCAAAGCAGAACAAAACCCATCTTGGACAAAACCACAAAAACACTGAAGTCAAAGCTTTAGATTTTTCTCTTCAGTGGCTCTAGGATGCTGATGTTGGGAAACACATTTATTTTACATGCACACCGATCTGCTTTTAGTTGCAAGTGGCTGATTTTGAATCATCAGTTGCACTTTACTGCATACTGTTCTGAAAACATCTAACTAAAGTTTAACTATAACACTTGTTTTGGTTTAAATCAAGGCAATATGATGACCAGTCTTTATAATAGATCTTAGTTTTAGTTGATTAAAAAATGGAAATGATCTATAAACCTAAGGCAACATAGAGTATGTTATATGTCACAGCTAAATCTTATGCAACTACTAAGCTCAATGTATAATTAGGTGCTAGCTGTTGCCCTCATTTTTTATTTCATCTGAGTAAATATTTCCATAGTTTAACCTAACACTGATTTAAAACACAGCTGGAACAAGATAGACTGGAGAGAGAAAATCATCTCTCTTCCTGTGTAACACTGACAGATTTCTGTAAGCTTCAAATTTCAAACAGGCTAAATACAAAAATCAACAGCAGGGTTCCTCTCACTGGAAAAGGATTCAGGTATGCTGTCATTTACCTTGTATTTTCCTTTAATAATGCCTTCAAATAATCTTTCCTTGGTTCCATAAAAAGGCAAACAACCGCTTAGCAGGATAAAAAGGATCACACCACAACCCCAAACATCTACAGGCTTCCCATAAGGTTCCCTTTTTACCACTTCTGGAGCCATAAAATGAGGTGTTCCTACACGTCCTAAATGGAAATAAAAACAAAATCGAGTCAAAGTGATGTGTGTCAAAAATGAAAATTAAGAATATCACTGCATTAAGCTAAAACAGGTTTAGTAAGTTTTGTTCATGGGTTAATCTTTTAACGCAAGTCTTTTGCCTTAAGTTTAATATTTATTAAATATACCCAGTGAAAAAAAAAAATCTGTAGTTTCCCTTTTGCTTGATTTACACTTTTGGATGAGGAATAGTCTGTGAAACTATAAGAGATATATAAGAGTACATATATTCTTCAGTGAAATATGCCATCTAAAAGTAACAATATCAAGTTGGAAAACCTTTGACAACCAAAGAGCATGTACAAAGATACTGTAGAGTTGTAGTCTACACTGCTCACTTGAAAAAGATGCCTTTAATTGGCAATGGTGTAGTTTGGTCTGATGCTCTGAACCTTAGCCAGTGTCTGCTTTGACAGGCAACAAGAATGAAAAATGCTGGCAAATGCAGTGTTCATTTATTCTAAGTAGGCAATACCTTACTGCAGATAAAAACATGTTCATTTATTTCACAGATGGCTTTCAATGGGTGCCACACAGTAATGGTTCTGGGACAGTATTGATTTTGGATTGAATGTACTAAATGAATACACAACCATAGAAACAAAACATATTTAGCACCAACTAATGTTTTGAGTGGATAAACTGCTAAGGTTTGATTTGATTTCTTTGTAACACATTAAGCCAAATAAAAGCATCAAACATTTTACCTCTCCCTATAAACATTTCCCCTTGTAAAGAGATTTGCAAGAAGCAAGATTTGAACGTTCAGGGCATCACTGACACTTACAAACACTGTAGTCTTTGGACTGGCCTCATTGCACCAAGTACCAACAGAAGAAAAAAACCCACAACTTTAGCAAACTGTTACTGCTTGTACAACCTTCAAAAATTATTCTTACTCACTGATACTACAGTGGACTGCAGAGGCTTCATTCAAGGCTTGCAGCACCTTTCTGTTGTCTAGGAGAATTTACAGTGTAAGCCTAGAGTATCTGAGGTGTTTGTACAGCCCAAATTTCTGGATGGCAGCACAGCCTGCTGCTGTGTCAGCCNGATAGACTGGAGAGAGAAAATCATCTCTCTTCCTGTGTAACACTGACAGATTTCTGTAAGCTTCAAATTTCAAACAGGCTAAATACAAAAATCAACAGCAGGGTTCCTCTCACTGGAAAAGGATTCAGGTATGCTGTCATTTACCTTGTATTTTCCTTTAATAATGCCTTCAAATAATCTTTCCTTGGTTCCATAAAAAGGCAAACAACCGCTTAGCAGGATAAAAAGGATCACACCACAACCCCAAACATCTACAGGCTTCCCATAAGGTTCCCTTTTTACCACTTCTGGAGCCATAAAATGAGGTGTTCCTACACGTCCTAAATGGAAATAAAAACAAAATCGAGTCAAAGTGATGTGTGTCAAAAATGAAAATTAAGAATATCACTGCATTAAGCTAAAACAGGTTTAGTAAGTTTTGTTCATGGGTTAATCTTTTAACGCAAGTCTTTTGCCTTAAGTTTAATATTTATTAAATATACCCAGTGAAAAAAAAAAATCTGTAGTTTCCCTTTTGCTTGATTTACACTTTTGGATGAGGAATAGTCTGTGAAACTATAAGAGATATATAAGAGTACATATATTCTTCAGTGAAATATGCCATCTAAAAGTAACAATATCAAGTTGGAAAACCTTTGACAACCAAAGAGCATGTACAAAGATACTGTAGAGTTGTAGTCTACACTGCTCACTTGAAAAAGATGCCTTTAATTGGCAATGGTGTAGTTTGGTCTGATGCTCTGAACCTTAGCCAGTGTCTGCTTTGACAGGCAACAAGAATGAAAAATGCTGGCAAATGCAGTGTTCATTTATTCTAAGTAGGCAATACCTTACTGCAGATAAAAACATGTTCATTTATTTCACAGATGGCTTTCAATGGGTGCCACACAGTAATGGTTCTGGGACAGTATTGATTTTGGATTGAATGTACTAAATGAATACACAACCATAGAAACAAAACATATTTAGCACCAACTAATGTTTTGAGTGGATAAACTGCTAAGGTTTGATTTGATTTCTTTGTAACACATTAAGCCAAATAAAAGCATCAAACATTTTACCTCTCCCTATAAACATTTCCCCTTGTAAAGAGATTTGCAAGAAGCAAGATTTGAACGTTCAGGGCATCACTGACACTTACAAACACTGTAGTCTTTGGACTGGCCTCATTGCACCAAGTACCAACAGAAGAAAAAAACCCACAACTTTAGCAAACTGTTACTGCTTGTACAACCTTCAAAAATTATTCTTACTCACTGATACTACAGTGGACTGCAGAGGCTTCATTCAAGGCTTGCAGCACCTTTCTGTTGTCTAGGAGAATTTACAGTGTAAGCCTAGAGTATCTGAGGTGTTTGTACAGCCCAAATTTAACTCAGTCTTGTCTTGTAAAGAGATTCTTGCTTGACTAACCTATTCTGCATGCTGTTCTAATGTGAATTAGCTAAGTCACAGCACTGTTAGCTATCATCTAGGAGACTATCTGGCAGTTGCTTACTCAGTATAGATCATCATTAGTTTAGACAATGTAATGCAGGAGTATGATCTGACCATACTTTGTTTACTCTCCACTCTTTTTTTTTGTATCTACAAGGATTAAAAAATGGACACAAAGATGGTAGCTTTTTCACCATACTGTTCTAAAGCTTTCACAGCACTGTTGTGAAACTTCTTCACCTGACTTTGTGTTAAATGTTTTCACTCCCAGTTTATCAGGCAACCCCTCTGCCAAACAAATGTTAGGAATACATTATCTCATAACTAAGCTAGCTTAGTTATGAGATAATGTATTCCTAACTTACAACCTTAAAAGGCCCATGCAGTCTAGGCTGAAATGATAGCAAAGGGGAGGTTTCTTCCCAGACTAAAAAAAAAACCCAAAGAGTAAACCAGCTTTATGTTATTTTACAGCTCATCCCTTTTATCACTGTGGGAAGAGGAAGGATATTTACTCTGGAAAGAGAAAGACAAAGATGGACATGGGGAAAGATTACTAATTCTTGCTGCTTATACACAATTTATAGGCTTTTGATGCATCTTTCACCCTGATAAACCTTAATGGCAGATCCTAAAGATGAAAAATATGAGGTAAAGAGCTTTCTCCTTACATGACCCAAACTCTTTCTTTTAGATGTCTCGTGATGGACAGAAAGTGTATATATCCTGTATGCACAAGTTGCTGAGAGCTCTGTGTTTTTTGCCCTTTTTTTCTTCTGTGTGCCTACAAATATATAAGGGTTTCTTAAATTTTGTTTTTTTTTCCCCCCTAAGATGCAATCATTAGTGAGAGCAAAAGCACCAACATTTCCAGCTCTGTATCAGGCTATGCATGTACACAAGCAGCAGTTTTGCCTGATTAAAAAGTACTTGTGTATCTCTTAGACTGTTCATGTGACATTAGTGGTCTGCATACCACAGTATGGAAAACTTTAGTACAGAAAACAACATGCAAGACCGCAGAGCAGATAGGCTTACCCCAAGTCTTTTTTATCTCAGTTTTAAACATCTGCTTTTGGCTGCAGAGGTACCCATTTGTAATTCTGGAGCAGGTGTAAGCTTTCTTACACACTGAAAAAACATTTGTGGTAATAAAGCTTGTTTATTCATATATACTCTGAAGATGCTGCTTTCCTACCAGGTTTTCTAATTGCTGTTATAAAATCTGGGAAGTCTAGAGAAAAATGATTATTCAAAAGGCAAACAGCAGAAATCACTAGAAGATGAGATACCACAAAGACATACAAAGCTATTTAAAAGAGGCATTAAACTATGGGGCGATATATTCGCCTGGATCAGGTAGCTAATGAAAGTAAAAATCGTATGCATAAAATTATAACTAAATTGATTTAATATAAATTTTCAATAATTATGTCCTTCCTTGTGTTTTAGTGAACAACTGCAGAGACAAACACAATAAAAAAATGACTATGTGCCACAGCACATAGAAGTATACCTAGAATTTTGGTGGTATGGTTTCATTTGGGTTTTATTTGTTGTTTGTTTTCAAATGCATTTCAGTCTGCTGGGCATTCACAACACAGTGATGGATAACTTATAGAACATCTTGTTCTGTAAAATGTGTCCTTGCAAGCTATCCTACATTTTCTTCTCTGTGTTGAAACAACATATTTAGCAGCAACACATGCTACATAAGCAATAGAATAGCATTATAGGGTGCAGATGTTTAGGTATCAAGGTGCTGGCAGTGGGGAGGGTGCAGGGGTGGTCTCTGTGAGGAGAGGCTGCACCCACTGCAGGGCACAGCTGGGCTCAGTAACCAAGATGGTGGTGCCTTAGGGAAAGTATGTGTAAGAAGGGAAAAACACTGCCCAGCAGTGGCAAGGATGTGGAAAAAGAAAGAACCCAGGAGCACTGAGGAAAGAGCAGGAGGAAGTAGAAGAGGGTCCCCAGGTGCCCCAGCAGACTCACCTGCTGCCCCTGGAGAGGCCATGGTGGAGCAGGAACGCCCCTGCAGCACCCCATACCAGAGCAGCTGTCCACCCTGCACCCATGGAGGGTGTGCTGGANTCTCATAACTAAGCTAGCTTAGTTATGAGATAATGTATTCCTAACTTACAACCTTAAAAGGCCCATGCAGTCTAGGCTGAAATGATAGCAAAGGGGAGGTTTCTTCCCAGACTAAAAAAAAAACCCAAAGAGTAAACCAGCTTTATGTTATTTTACAGCTCATCCCTTTTATCACTGTGGGAAGAGGAAGGATATTTACTCTGGAAAGAGAAAGACAAAGATGGACATGGGGAAAGATTACTAATTCTTGCTGCTTATACACAATTTATAGGCTTTTGATGCATCTTTCACCCTGATAAACCTTAATGGCAGATCCTAAAGATGAAAAATATGAGGTAAAGAGCTTTCTCCTTACATGACCCAAACTCTTTCTTTTAGATGTCTCGTGATGGACAGAAAGTGTATATATCCTGTATGCACAAGTTGCTGAGAGCTCTGTGTTTTTTGCCCTTTTTTTCTTCTGTGTGCCTACAAATATATAAGGGTTTCTTAAATTTTGTTTTTTTTTCCCCCCTAAGATGCAATCATTAGTGAGAGCAAAAGCACCAACATTTCCAGCTCTGTATCAGGCTATGCATGTACACAAGCAGCAGTTTTGCCTGATTAAAAAGTACTTGTGTATCTCTTAGACTGTTCATGTGACATTAGTGGTCTGCATACCACAGTATGGAAAACTTTAGTACAGAAAACAACATGCAAGACCGCAGAGCAGATAGGCTTACCCCAAGTCTTTTTTATCTCAGTTTTAAACATCTGCTTTTGGCTGCAGAGGTACCCATTTGTAATTCTGGAGCAGGTGTAAGCTTTCTTACACACTGAAAAAACATTTGTGGTAATAAAGCTTGTTTATTCATATATACTCTGAAGATGCTGCTTTCCTACCAGGTTTTCTAATTGCTGTTATAAAATCTGGGAAGTCTAGAGAAAAATGATTATTCAAAAGGCAAACAGCAGAAATCACTAGAAGATGAGATACCACAAAGACATACAAAGCTATTTAAAAGAGGCATTAAACTATGGGGCGATATATTCGCCTGGATCAGGTAGCTAATGAAAGTAAAAATCGTATGCATAAAATTATAACTAAATTGATTTAATATAAATTTTCAATAATTATGTCCTTCCTTGTGTTTTAGTGAACAACTGCAGAGACAAACACAATAAAAAAATGACTATGTGCCACAGCACATAGAAGTATACCTAGAATTTTGGTGGTATGGTTTCATTTGGGTTTTATTTGTTGTTTGTTTTCAAATGCATTTCAGTCTGCTGGGCATTCACAACACAGTGATGGATAACTTATAGAACATCTTGTTCTGTAAAATGTGTCCTTGCAAGCTATCCTACATTTTCTTCTCTGTGTTGAAACAACATATTTAGCAGCAACACATGCTACATAAGCAATAGAATAGCATTATAGGGTGCAGATGTTTAGGTATCAAGGTGCTGGCAGTGGGGAGGGTGCAGGGGTGGTCTCTGTGAGGAGAGGCTGCACCCACTGCAGGGCACAGCTGGGCTCAGTAACCAAGATGGTGGTGCCTTAGGGAAAGTATGTGTAAGAAGGGAAAAACACTGCCCAGCAGTGGCAAGGATGTGGAAAAAGAAAGAACCCAGGAGCACTGAGGAAAGAGCAGGAGGAAGTAGAAGAGGGTCCCCAGGTGCCCCAGCAGACTCACCTGCTGCCCCTGGAGAGGCCATGGTGGAGCAGGAACGCCCCTGCAGCACCCCATACCAGAGCAGCTGTCCACCCTGCACCCATGGAGGGTGTGCTGGAGCAGGTGGATATTCCCTGAAGCAGCTATGGCCTGAGGAAGACTCATGCAGGACCAGCTTCTCCTGAAGGAGTAGAGCTTGTGGAAGGCCCCATGCAGAAGGGAAGTGTGAGGAGGAGGGCGTGGCAGAGGGATGCTATCATGGACTGACCATTGGCCCCCATCCCCTTGCACCACTCATTGTCTGGGGGGGTAAGGGAGTTGAGAGCAAGGGAGTGATGATGGATGTGGGGTTTTTTTCATTTTTGTGTCTTTGTTTTCCACTGGAAAATCCATTTGAATTGGCAATAAGTTCAACTGGTTTTTCCCCAAGTCAAGTGTGTTTTTCCTGTGATGGCAACTGGTAAGCAGTTTGCATATATTTACCTCGACTCATGAGCTTTTACATCCTATTTCATGCCCCTGCTCTGCTGAGGAGAAGGAGGTTGTTGAGCAGCTGAGCTGCTGGGATTTTGGCCCTTAGCCAAGGTCAACCAACCACGTGGTTATGCTGGCATTAACATACAGAATAGTGATTAAATGGGGAAAAAGAAGATGAATCTTCCTCCAGAGATACAGCTTGTTTCTTTAATTTTTATTCTCCAAAATCATCTTACCTGATTCAATCATGGGCTGTATTAAATAATCCACAGTGTCAAGGGAGTATCAAAATTGTATATTATTATTTTTTTTTGCTTCCTTATCCCCTTCAGTAAATAATGTTTCAAATTAAAATTACTTTGCAGAAATTGGAAACACAGAAAACCCCTTTGTTATTTATACACACAAATATAGGCAGAACAGAATAGTTTCTTGAAACTGAGCATTAATCAGCTTCCCTAAATTTTACGAAGCAGTGTTGTTGGTGGACAACTGTTTCAAATTCCCTTTCCCCCTCTACTTCACTTTCTGCCCACAGGGCAACAAAATACAAAAAAATACAAAATTATTGAATATCAACAAGCAGCAAATGTAACTTGCAACAATATACTTATCAAAATTGCAGACTGAAGATAATATGCAAGCATTTCTTAAGCAGTAGCCATCCACTGCCAGCACTCTGTTTATTAGTAGTGACCTTCACTGTATTAGAATTTATTTCCATATATAGATTATTTTTTTTTTGGTAGTAGGACAAACTTCTTGGGGTTTATTTCCTACTTTTTATGTGACAACAGACAAATTATAGCCTCTTTATACTTCAAGGTTTATCTGGTGACCTCACATCAGAATGTAAGGCTGCATGTTTACTTAGTACTCAAGTGCTCTTACAAACTGGCAGACTTCAAAGTTATGGTTAAAAAACCACTGTGCCTCTCACTGATCATCTCAAATTTCTCTCTGCTCTCTTGGCAATTAAAGAACTAAGATCACAGGTGGAAGAATTGGATCTTTGCTGCCCTTGTTCGAACCAGTATACTAAAAAACACCACTTTAATGAACAGTGTAGAGTAGAAGGAGCAGGTCAGTTGCAAGTCCCACTCTGCAGAGCTGTTTAACACTCCAGGAGCCTGCTGCTAGAAATTAGATGCTTAGTGGCATGCTGAAAAATCAGCACTGGAAAGCTTTAATAGTCACTTTTCAATTGAAAATGAGAATGACATAAATACAAATGAAATGAGCAAGGAAGTCCTACCATTTACTATCGCTAGATTGTAATTAGTGAAAATAATTACAGAATGATTTGGTTTCGTAACCTTTTCAGTGCAGATTACAGGAACCTGATACTTCAGATGGGGGGGGTGGTAGTGGAAATCACAATTTCATCTCCATGAAAAAGCAAACTCAGAACAAACAGAAGCTTAACTGGTTGAGAGTGCACTGTCCAGTTAAACAGGTTTAAAAAACAACAACAAAACAAAAACAAAGCAGCATCTCTATATGTATGCATGTATTAGAAAGTAATTTCTGGAGCAGTTGTCATCCTCATGAAAACTAACCACTTCACTGAGTTCATCAAAGGAGCAAATGATGATTTTGAGGTTATTCTAAAACTTGACCTGAACAAGGACTTGCCTCAGTACACTTGTGAGCTGCACTTGGTGCAGCACATGAATGGAGTGCACACAGGCACTTACACAGATAGGGACTTTGCCTGTGTTGCAACTAGAAGAATTGTAAGGTCAATATCAGTAACAGGATAAACAAAGTGTTTTCTAAAATCACAGATACTCACTGCTCTTTTGACCAAGTATTACTTCTGCTGAAAATTATCTATCAGAAAAGCTGCTTTCTAAACACGTCCAACATATCATTTTAAAATTATTCTCAATGGTTCAATTATTTTAATTTTTTTTTTTTTAAATTTTTGAGTTTTCTTTGGCTGTTTGGGAGAAGCTTTGTGTCTTTTTGGAGGCAATGTAAGAACAGTAAATAAAGGAATTTGTCTATCTTTAATAGCTAATTCCAGCCTTCCACACATCTTTTATTCTTCAGGATATAAGCTAATGTAAGGATATATTCAAATGACTGCCCATGAAAAAAAAAACACAACATTTTATTGAAATAGATATTGCATATATGCATACACCTGTGATTTTTAGCTGAATCTGCATATGAGGAGAAAACATATGAAGCCTGGAATCAATTTTCTGGCTTGTTTCTAGGTTTTTCTTATCTGTTCTAGAGTAACTGAAAATCATCACTATAGGAAGACTCAGCAGTGGTATGTATTTAAGGTGATAATTGCTTCCATCCAATTCATTGTAAATAAAAGCCTACATCAAAATGTTTGCTGACTTAAGCAGCACTTAATGCCTGAATAGGTACAGAGAATAGACATTTTATTTCTAAAAGTAAGGTTTCTTAATGGCCACTTTTGAGGCATGTTGATATTCTGAAAATTTAAAGAATTGTTACTTTTGGTGATTTTTCTGTGGATAAACAGAGAGCTTCAGTCTTCAGGTGTTGTCAATCTGATAAAATTTACAAGCACTAAAGATAAATTTTGACTTACCTTTGATAATTTAGTTTCTATGACTCTTTCCATATTATTCCAGACAATAGGACTATGCTTTCCACAAGAAGAAGAGTATATACAGAGACCAAATCAGATTTTGTCATCCCTAAGGCAGGGGATTGATGACCAAGATATCAGAAGGAGAGTCTTTCAACAGCAGTAGTATCTGAACGATGTATAAGGAAACAACTGGAACAAATAATTTTTAGGAAAAAAAATGTGAGGTACTATTAACATCACCATCTGACCTCTCACAATAGTGTAATAAGAAATATGTTTATAAATTCAGGAGTTTCTAAAAGAGTGGGATGTCCAGAATAATGTGGAAGGAATCGAAGGATCACACACGACAGATCAGATAGATCAATATTTCAATATTTTACTACTTTTAATTCCTTTCCACATTACTCCAGACAATAAAGGTGTTTAAAGCAGGTGTACAGAGAAGATGAAAAGATTAAACGAAAAAAAAAAAAAAAAAGGCAATTCAGCTTCAGTACAGAAGACTGAAGAAAATGTGTTTTAAAAGATGCACCAGCAGACAACTGGGTATTAGTGTCCAGAAAACAAACTCAGCAAAGATCACTTGTTAACCAGACAAAATATAATAATTGATTCAATGGCCTTTTCAGCCATAAAACTATGATGGAGGAAGAGTAAACCTATACTGACTTTTAAATACATTAGAACTAGTAACTAGTCTAAAATTGTGAAGTGGAATTTCTGAGAGACAGTGAACCACATCTGTACCTTTAAAATTAAACAAAATCTATCAGAGGCAAAGCTTTGAAGAGGTTCACTTTTTTTTTTTTTTT
>VYZU01061680.1:0-15211 GCA_013401355.1 Ceyx cyanopectus
GAATATTAGTTGCTCTGTTCATTTCATGATGTTTCTGAATGGAAGTAACAAAGTACTGACATTCACTACAGAACTGCAGCAAAGGGTATGTATATCACTAAGCCTTCTTTTCCCAAAGGCAGACACATTTGCACATATGTCAGTTTGTTCTGCTCAGAAAAATGTAGTTACCAGACAGAATATGGACACACTACTTAAATTTCTGTAGGGCAGAACTATCATGGTGAATGTAGGAATATATTACTTTGAAGTAATTTCAGAACTGTACAATTTTTGCAGCTAATGGTACAATCCTTTAATTTTTTTTCTGCTAGTTCAAGTGGACACCAAAGATGCCATGACTAATGGTGTGTTTACCATCTGTTAGCAATATGGCCATGTGAATTAATTAGCAAGGGCCTGAGAGTCCTCTGTTTACAGTCTTCCATGAAAGTAATACTGATTGGCACTGACACAGTATTAAATCACTTCCCCTTCTAATATGGCAATTTTGACAAAAGATCAGTCCTGCCACCTGTCCCCTTGGCTGGTGACTACTTTTCTCAAATATTCCTCTTCTGAGCTGAAATTTAATAAATATAAGAACATTTTACCAGTGTAATTGTTTAGGGATACTAAGAGCAATCAAGATGGTCCCCACTGTTGTTGGTGTCTCACTATGAGACAACTGAAGACAGAAAGCACTTAGACATTGATGTTCCTGCCAGCCCACTTTGAATTCATCTCCTACATGGAAACCACTTACTGCTTTAGCTGTAGGGCAAAGGACAAAAGATTCTGTACTGAAGCTGCTTTGAGCAGACACCTACAGTCTCCTGGTTTCTGGATGAGGCTGATTGCTCTGAACAGTTCATATGTGAGTGCTTATGGTCCTGAATCTGATGTTCTGCAAATATCCTGTGATGCTGATTTACAGCCTACTATTCTGGCAAATGCTGCTGCAATATAGTTCCAGCAAATGAAAAAAAAGGTCAAAACTACAAACAAACCAGGTACATTAACCTTCCTAACACCCTTCCCCCAAACTCCCCCTCAGATGAAGTCTTTAGATGGCTTTCAGCAAATATTTTTGGAAGTGTTCCTTCACCTCTAATCAGATGGCAGAAGTGTTTGTTTTATTTAATCATGGCTGTGAAACTGAACCTTTATTTTTTCTTATCTTCCTTTTTTTCATAAGGACCCTCTTGATTTGCCTCTCTCTTCATGACCACATGAAATTTGGCTACTGATGAAAAGACTAAATGGGCCCCACTGAAAAATTTCAGAACATGCAGAATTCAGCTCATGGGGCTGTCAGGTCACTGGAGAAGCTGCAGATTAACCATTGCACAACTTGCATCCAGAAATCATGCTAATTTCAGTGTAAGCAGTTACTCTCTGTGGGTAAAGGGCTGCCAGCAATCTCAGTAGCAGGAAGGGAGTGTCTCCCTTGGGTAGCATAGCAGTATGGTCACATAACTGACAATACCCAGAAGTCACCGTCCTGAATGAAGTCTAGGAGGAGAGCAAGATTGAGGAGAGCTGTTAACATGAAAAGTCTGCCTCTTGAGTGCTCTCTGCAGGAGGCACCTGGTTTTCAGGTCCCAGCTGAGTGCTGCTTAATAGCTGGTCTGGGCGCCAAAAAGCTGTTTCACAACACTCTTGGCTTAAGCATTGCAAAAGCAATGGAACATTTTTGCTAAACAGAACCCTCAGTCTTTAAATCACTGCTTTCTAGATGAAAAACTAAGAAAACTGAGAGCAATGTCAAAATGCTAAAATTTTAGTGTTCTGTCAGACACAGTTTGTCCCGAATTTCAATGGCTGGCTCCAAAGTTTCCTGATGTATGTTACCAAATAGTTATGCTTTTGTATGAATAGTAATCTGCCATGTCCACTGAGCATCATGGATGAGCTCGTGTTCCACCAAGCACACCTCCAAAAACTACTTTAAGCTCAGCTAATGAATCTTATGTTACTTCTAACATTAGTACTTGGGACGTTTAAAAAACATTCACTAAATGGAACTTGCCCAATCTGCAGCTGGAAAAACCAGGACATATTATTCTTCTGGAAAAGTAATAAAACCTTGGACACTTCTCAGCCATATATCTGTGCACGATGGATCAACTGTTCTGTGCTCAGTTAAGAATTCTAGAAATGCTCATGAAGTCATTCATGATAAGAGGAGAATAAACTACTTATTTTGCTAAACAACTGTTTGCACGCAGGCCAGCTCAGTGACCTGTGGTTTATTACATGTATGTGTCCAAGACACTTTCTAGTAGTAAATCTTTTCCCATTTTTCTTTATGATTTTCTTCTCATTCTTTCTGAGTGCTCTGACTAAAAGATTCAGTGCAGCTAATGATGAGGGCAGGGAGAAGGTATGCAGTGGGGGAGAAAAAGAATGCACACACAGCATTGGATCGTTCATAAATTAACCAGAGAAAAGTGACTCCCCAGGATGACCCATAACAGGAAGGTGCTGAACTAACATTTTCAGGCTAGACCTCTTGTTACCAACATTTTCTCCATTGTATTCACAGAATCACAGAATGTGAGGGGTTGGAAGGGACCTAGAAGATCATCTAGTCCAACCCCCCTGCCAGAGCAGGGTCACCTAGACCAAGTCACCCAGGAACAGATCCAAGAGGGTCTGGAATGTCTCCAGAGCAGGAGACTCTACAACCTCCCTGGGCAGCCCCTTCCAGGCTCTGGCACCCTCACTGGGAAAAAGTTTTTCCTTGTGTTTCCCCTAAACCTCTCATGCTTCAACTTTCTCCCATTGCCTCTTGTCCTGTCATTGGATGACATTGAGAAGAGTCTGGCTCCATCCTCCCTACACTCACCCTTAACATATTGATAGACATTGATGAAGTCCCCCCTCAGTCTCCTCTTCTCCAGGCTGAAGAGCCCCAGTCAAGGAATACCACATCCACTGCCCTCCCCTCATCTATTCATCTACTGATATCCTCATAAAAGGCTATCAGACTAGTCAAGCATGACCTTCCCTTATGGAATCCATGGTGACTACTTGTGATAAGCCTCCTTTCCTCCAGATGCTTAGAGATGGCAGCAAGGACAAGCTGTTCCATCACCTTTCCAGGGATGGAGGTGAGGCTGACGGGCCTGTAGTCACCTGTGTCCTCCTTTTTGCCCTTTTTAAAGACTGGGACAACGTTGGCCTTTCTCCAGTCCTCAGGCACCTTTCCTGTTCTCCAGGACCTTTCAAAAATTATGGAGAGTGGCCTGGCAATAACCTCTGCCATCTCCCTCACCACTCATGGGTATTCTTATCTTCCATGTTTTTTCACACTGATGCTGTAGTCATAGAAGAGCAACTGCATGATTTCATATTGATTTGTGGGTTAAAAAGTTGTAATTAGTCAGATAAAATATGTTATCAATTTAGCTTTATTTCCCAGCTGTGCTCACCTGTCATTTTTAATTAATATTTTCAAGATTCTGGTGATGATGTCATCCCTTTAAATTTCCCAAAAGCTCCCTAGTGTTCATTCCAAATGATTAATGAAGGTATGAAAACTATGAGTGCTTCCAAATCAAATACATGTATAAAGGCAAGTAGTGCACAGGAAAAGATTATTAAAATAAAGAATTGTGTGCTTCCTTGAAATTCACCAGGCCATTGATAATGCAGCAGTTCAGATATCAGTGGAACTTTTGTGCAACACAGTGAATGCTTTCTCTATGGAGAAAAAAATATCTAGACAAACTTGACTGTTTTGTTATATTTGAATTAGTTTTTATTTTTATTTTATTCTAACATGGCATTGTCTTAAAACAATGATTCCCATACTAAACTTTGTGTGTATCTGTTAAAAAATGGAGCAAAATTGTTTGTCACAATAACTATGGAAAAACTGAAAATTATAATTTGTTTAGTACGAGGTAAAATATCAGATTGCTCCACAATTTCTATCTAACACAGCATACAATTATTCTATATGAAACCTGTACTTTGATGGTAAGAGTTAATATGCCATTTAATCTTATAATACAAAATTCATCAACAAGATCAGCAAAGGGAGAGTTCAGGAAAACCCCTCAAGTGCTGAAAATGCAATTTTTTTTTGAAACAAATGGTCTAAGTCCAGAAGTATCATATCCAGAAGTCCCTGTTCAGATGCTGTGTAGCAGTAAAGCAAATTCAGTTCTATATGTGTCTGGGGAGGGATTAATCAGAACATACTGATGCCTACATTGTGGATACCTGCATCCAAGCCAGATTGTCTTCAGTCAGTGGAAAGAAGTTTTTTCACTGCATGATTCATTTCCTAAAGTAGGTGCTAAAAGAAGTAAACGATACAGTATAAAAAACCCCAGTGAAATCAAGTGAATACAGTAGAAAATTTATCATCCCAAAGTATTGAATGCCTAAGAATGTCTATTTCTCTACAATAACCTTCAAGGGTCTCAAGACATTAATTATTTTGGCAAAAAATGTAATTTGTCTCTAGAATTTTGTGCAGGTCTAAACTGGCCTGATTTGACCAGCTAAGTAATTGTCTCCCCGTTCACCCTAGATAGCACCCTGATAACAGTTTTTGTTCTATTAAAAAACTTTTGAGGACCTTTTTCTTGTAGGTATTTCCAGAGATTTATGCAGAAAAATAATCTAGTCCTTCACAAAAATATCATTGTGGTCACTTTCTCTTTGGATGGTTATGATGATGGTATGTGGTGTTTGTGTATGAATGCTGACTTGAGAGTGCTTGCCCAGAATGGGGAACACATAACTTCTCTGCTTTCCTCAGTTAGAGGTTCAGACTCACATCTTTCCACTTCTAAATGTGACTAACCATAAAGTAATGGGAAAATGAGTGGCATATAGTTTTCTTAATGATATTGGGTTGGTTTTTTTTCAAAACAAAGGAATTAGAGAGTTGATGATCCAGAGATGTGAAATGAGAAAGAAAATGCCTTTGTAGCCTTTTGCCCAGTGTATTTAGACAGCAGGATGAAGACCTAGTTTCCAGTCCTTATTCAAAGAATTGTTTATTATTTTTATGATCACTGATTAAAATGTACAAATAGGCATTGGAGCAGAGACCTCCCCTTCTGGGTGAATTTCCTAACCACAAGTTGTTTCATGTGGGAGTATTTTTGAGTGTTTCATAAACACTACTTTAAGAGTCAATACCAAAACAGAGGCCCAGGCTCTTTTAAATGCAGCAACTACCTGTTTATTGAGTCTGAAAGAAGGTGAGCCAAAGATGTGGGTTTTGTGCATTGTTTAGGAATAAAGTTTTATGGGTTAGCTTTGGCTAATGGCCAGATGCCCATCCAACCTCTCACTTCAGAAGGACATGGTGAGAAAATTAGAATAAGAAACCCCATGAGTCAAGATCAGGAGCTCCAGCACTTGGAGCACCCTCTCCCCCTCTCGTGTTCTCCCCTCGGGGCAGCGCAGGGCTACCAAGATGATTAGGGGAGTGGAGCATTTCCCTGCTGAGGAGAGGCTGAGAGAGCTGGGGCTCTTTAGCCTGGAGGAGACTGAGGGGGGAGCTCATCAATGTCTATCAATATGTTCAGGGTGAGTGTAGGGAAGATGGAGCCAGACTCTTCTCAATGTCATCCAATGACAGGACAAGAGGCAATGGGTGCAAGTTGGAGCACGAGAGGTTTAGGGGAAACACAAGGAAAAACTTTTTCCCAGTGAGGGTGCCAGAGCCTGGCAGGGGCTGCCCAGGGAGGTTGTGGAGTCTCCATCTCTGGAGACACTTAAGACCTGCCTGGATGTGTTCCTGGGTGACTTAGTCTAGGTGACCCTGCTCTGTCAGGGGAGTTGGACTAGATGATCTAGGTCCCTTCCAATCCCTAACATTCTGTGATTCTGTGATTCTCCTCACACCTTTCTACTTGTTCATTGCTGCTGCCAGGCAGTGTTTCCCACTTTCTGACCCAGGCTTTTGCAGTGGCTGCAGGGCTGAGCCGTGCCCGGCCGCTGGAACTGGCTAGAGCCAGCTGTGTCCAGCGCGGGGGGGTCCCGGCCTCTCCTCACAGAGCAGGCCTCACGGCCCTGCCACTGGCACCTGGGCACCTGAACCCTGTAAGGCATGGAACAACTTTCCTATTTGAGAGTTTTGCCTATCCAGACATGACAGGATCACCTTCTAGAAATGATTCTCTACAGTTTACAGACACTTGTGAAAAGAAGAAGTCCGACATTTTGTTTCAAATTTATATGAAAATGACAAACAGCTCTTCTGAAATGCACGTCAAAGTCCAAAACCATTAAGACGGAAGATTGTTTGGAGTTCCCTTCATGTAAATACGAAGTGATGATACTGCTTTCTTTGAAACTTCTGTTAACCAGAGCTGGAAGCTTACCCTACTGAAATACAGTGTTGATGGCTTGTTTAATACAGCAGTAAATGAGTGTCAATTGTGACCCGCTGGGCCAATCTAGGCAATGCTCCTGTTGCCCTGTTCGGTATCTTCAAATAAGTGATAAATAATTGAATAGCAACACATTTTATCTCAGCTTTTTAATCAGCAAACATGAGGGTGGCAAACCTGACAACCCACCTCTTTATCTTCTACCAAATGTGATTTGTACCAGTTGTGGTGCCAGCAGAGTGCCACTGAGGACCTGGCCATACAATCATCTGACAGGATTTTTGAATTAATTTTGAATGAGGGTGAAAAATAGAGGGAAAAGAGGTCAAGAAGTTGAGATGGGGAGAATTTTATTTTATTTTCATCCTGAGGTCCTAACACAGTGTTTGTGAAGAAGGATTACCTAAGTGGAGACCTGAAAGTGATCTCCATTTCCCCTTTCCCCCCCACGCATGTGTGACTTTTGGCAACCCAGCATGTAATGAAATCCAAACATTCACCTGAGGGTAGAAACCAGACTCTGTCTGTGCCACCACTCATCCATCTGCATTACAGACCACAAAAACCAGCTGCAGGGGTAGGTATTAGATCAAATGTGTCAGTGTATTAGAAAATATTGTCTGTGCTAATAAATAAATAGCTTCCTGTTGCCTTCTTTGTCTGATCTGTGCAAGCAGAGGGAAGTCGTATAATCGAGGGCAGGCTTGACCAATTATTCCTAAGCAGTGTCTGCTGCACAGCACATAGGTAGTAGAATCTCTCACAGACACCTTGGTGACTCGACACCTGCCCTCCTAACAGGACCTGATTTAATCCTATAGAAATGTCTGTGTAAATTTTGTAAAAGAAGCATGTATAAGCCACAAACAATTTTCATTGAAAGATCATGAGAAACTTGGGAAAATGAAAAAAGATTTTAAAGTATGATAGAGATGCATCCTTACCACGCAGTTGTCCTGATGTGTGTGAGTTTTTGCAGACACACAGAAGAGCAGCATTTCCTCCTGTTATATCAAAGTCAGAAAGCTACTGGAGATGCTAGGTAAATTATTTTGTAAAAAAGCAAATGGTCACACCTGAGCATGATCAGAGCAATAAACACAGAAGCAGTCATTGAAATGGGCTTCAGTGGGCTGTGTGTTCATTCCCCTCTGTGTTTTGCATTTTCAGAGCTGGAAAGTCTAGTAGCAAGTTTCCTTGTTATGAAGCGGTGAACTGCAGAACTATTACAGAAAGCAAATGTTGGCTTTGTGTGACTGTATGTTTCTAAGTTGATAATTAAATAGAGAAAGAATGATCAAAACTAATTGGAGCTCAAATACTGGGTAGTACAGTGTGTCTAAGCAAAGACTTTGGAACCTGTGAGATCAAGATGAGGCTCTGAGAGGAAGGAGAATTCAAGTTAAAGGAAAAATACATATGCTTTTCTTCTGCCTTAGATATGAAGAATTTAGGGGACCTGTACCCCAGACATCTCAATTGATTTTGTTTTCCTGATAATTGGTGGACAACAGCTTACTCTGCAGGATAAGGTAGGGACTTCTACTGCATTTTTACTTAACAGTAGCTACACAGACACTCTTCTTCAATGTCATCCCATAGTGGTTGAATACTTTCTAACAAAGAATCTCTTGGAGAAAAACAACATAAAAAGAAGGTAAATTTCCTGAGTAAATTATTCATAGTGAATTATTCACACAGTTTTACTAACAGTCATCTGGAAAAACTTAACAAATGAAGAAAGATGACTGAAGTAATAAATATAAATCAATCCAAGAGACATGTAGGGTTACTGGCTGGTTGCAGAGAAGGAAGGGATTGATTAAAAGTGAAAAAAAGCAGGAAAGTAAAATAAGATAATCAAAGAAAGGGTAGAACTTTTGACTATGTGGCATTTTTCTGCTCCAGAACACTTGATGGCTGCATGGGCAGCAGTTCATTTGGGAAAGTTTTGCTGATTGTTACTATTTTACACACACGGTGTGAAACTGAAAGAATGGCCTCTGCTTTTTCCTGAGATTGACTGCTTTAATTTAGAAGTCAATAAACACCATGCATGCTCACAGCATCCCAACCCAGAGCTATTGGAAATTGGCACACTTGAACTTCCTCCCACTGGGAAACTGAGGCTTGGCTTTCAAAATTCATATTTTTATGTTCTTTCTAGCTCCATTTTATTAAAACAAAATATGTGATTTTTTCCCCCCCTCAAATTGGTCACTGAAAGCTGCTTTTGTTAAGGGAAAGCTAATGTTAAAAGAAAGGTTGTATTTCATTACAAAGACAAGTGCAGCTTTGTGACAGGAGCTGAAACTGTGTTAATTAAAATGTTGTTTTTACTTTATCTTGAATGTCACATTAGTCTCATCTCCAAATTACACAGACTCTATATGGTTTCATTTGGGCATTTGGCCATCTTTTGTTTTTCATTTTATTATTTCCACTTAAATATTTACAACTTCAGCCCAAGCCCATGAAACTCCATGGTAACACTCCTGTGGAGTCTCATAGAATTTTCAGGCTTGGAGAAGAGTCTCACTCTGGAAAACAAAACAAAAAAAACAACCCCAAAGACAAAAAAGATCTTGTGAGTTTGAATGATTATCTTCCAGAGATCTGCATACAGCTCTATAAATAGGAATCTCTTAGCTGCCAGTTTTATAAATGCATGTCACTGAGGTGATGTGCCGTTCTACCCCCTCAGTCATCTTTAATGGCAATAAAGTGCCTGCAGGCCAGAAAATGCCCTCTGACACCTGTGTAAGCTCTGGAGTCTAATGGATTGAAATCTAGTAAACAATTCCTTCTTCACTTTGCAAGAAAGAATATAACCCATTTTACTGATTCTGCAAGGCTGAGAGGAACTGGGA
The DNA here is from genome assembly GCA_013401355.1 of Ceyx cyanopectus. NCBI lineage: Eukaryota > Metazoa > Chordata > Aves > Coraciiformes > Alcedinidae > Ceyx > Ceyx cyanopectus. The sequence continues at coordinate 9,212 of VYZU01061680.1, forward strand.
GCTGTAAGAATGTCTTGGTTACTACAGTTTGCAAGTGCAGCTGAAGAAGCATAAAAATGAGTGAGTTTGATTCACTTTGAGCTCCTTCCAGATCCTTTCATGCCATTTAGGCAATATTTATCTCTAGAATAATTCTAACAGAGGCTCATGCTAATACCATCACCACCTTCAGAAATGCAATTGTAGACTTGGGTATTCTGGCACTGGTTTGCATTTTGCATCTTGGAGATTTGGACTCGGGGGAAGGATGATATTTGTTTGAAATATAGGAAGAAACAAATGACAAAAAAAAAAAAGTAGTCACTATACCAGACAATAGCAATGGTTTCAGTGTAATATGTTTTCACAGAAGGTAGGTATCAAACTTAGCTGCTAAGCTACAATACATGAGTACTATTTTAACCTTTAAGCATAACTAGGCTGGAAAGATATGCCAAAAAACAGGGAAAAAAAAGTCTTTGGATGATTCAACCAAACATTTATATTCCCATTAATTAACAGATAATTAACACTTTAAGCATGTGAATGCATTTTGTACTCAGGGAAAGGTGTGTTTTATTTAGTTTTGCTTCACTGATTGTTGTGTGAATATGCAACACATGATAGTGCTGATAAAAGACATAAATCTTTCTTTAGTCAGCAATCACATGTCAAAAATCACAAAGTTAATTTTCCATGAAAAAAAAATCCTGCTCGTTGACTCCATTTGTAACTCTTAATACAGACATTAAATTATTAGATTAATATTATTTATATATGTCAAATTAACTGTTTCTATGTCAAACTGTGCCCATCTCTAGTGGAAAGAGGCAGACCTGAGCAATAGGTTCAGCAGCAAGGTTTCCTCATGTTCTTGTCACACCTTCAGGTGCTTCAAAATACTCACAAGGGCCATGACAGATTGTGGAAAGCTTCAGGCCACCAAAGCTATGCTAGGGGTCACTTGGGCAAGGATAGCAAGAGAAATATGGAAACATTTGTCCATGTCCAATTTAAATCAGATACAGTCTTTGGAGCAGAGAATATCTTTCTGTCTGGTATTTTACAATAAGTTCAGTGTTCTTGAAGCTACAGCTGGACCTCTTTGATTAGTACCAGCAAGTGATCAGCATAAAAATAATACAAATATTGGAAATGCAGTAAGTATGTGATGTTTAATCAGGTGCAATGACAGAAGATGGAAAGAATTTCACACAATTGCTCAGTAGATGCAAATGTGCACCCTAGGAAAAGAAATGTATGGTTGCAGGCAGTTTTGCCAGAAAACACCCAAAGCAGATGAACTGGTTGGTATTTTTTGGCCATTTTTAAGATGAGCTGTTCTGCAGAAATCTGAATGAACATGAAGTAAAGGGAGGATAATCTGGGATGTTTCTGCCTGAAGCATCCAACAATAATAAAAGGCTAGGAGGGATCAGAAGAATCAATAAATTACTTTTCTTCTTTTCTGTCTGGCCTCCTCTGTTTGTGGCTGCTACCTTCTCAGCTCCTCTCTGGGCAACAGTAATTGGAGCCAGGGGATTGTTTGGGTCAATGCTGAAAACAGGTTTTAGCAGCTATAAATACCAATTAGCAACTGACCCGTTAAAAATCTGAGGGGCATGCTAGATTCTTTTGTTTTTGTAAAAGAAATGTTTTCTTAAAAGAAAACCTTTATATATATATATATATATATATATATATANTTTGATGAATGAATCATTTGCAGCACAGCCAGATAGCTTGTCAGATGTTTACACCACCAGAGCCCAGAAACTATATTCATAGTTTTATATTTTAAATTTTATATTTTATATTCATAATTTATATTCTCAAATAAACTAATCCTGAGAACCTGGCTAAATATACAGCACCAAACCACAGGCAACTGTGAGCAAGGTGCTCTCCTGTGTAGATATCTCCTCTGAGGAAAGCCATCAAAAGAAACAACACATAAGGGATACGAAGTCACAACATTTAATGAGCATTGGAAGGCACTCAAAACCCAGAGTAATTATCATGGTAGAAGGAGCAACTCGACTAGAATGGGGTAGAAAGGGTGCTACAGACATTAAGAAGATGTGGTGTTATTTTAGTTACAAAGGCAAGACTCGTTCTCATTGGAAAGGATTAAGTGTAACTAAAGAAATAAATGTAAAAGTCCAAACCCAATTTTAGAGTGTTCTCTAAAGCAATAGCCAGGGATGGATAAACACACCCTGCTGCTGAAAGCCTGAGCTGAGTAATGGATTGGGATATACACAGACTTCAGGCAGCACTCCCCAGGCAGCTGAGTTGTGCTCAGTCTGTGGAGCTGGCAGATGAAATCAGGGACTCCAGTCGTGGCTCATGGTAGCTCAGCACATTCCCTGCTGACCTGGCTGAAAGAGGGCTTTTATGAAACACAACTGATTAAAGAAACAAATGATGTAAAATGAAATGTCATCGTGGATATAGGGTTTAGGGCTGTACAAACAACCGTGGCTTGAAATCATTAGATGCTCTCTGCTCTGGAATGGTTCAATATTTTTAGGGGATTAAAATGCCTTTTCTACCCTTTGGTCTCCTGTACTTATTTGTATGTCAACAAAAGTATTTGTCAGTGTTTCTCATGCTTTCCTAAGTCAGAAAATCTGTAAATTCATCATATAAAGGGACTGAGTCTTAATTCCTGGGTCTGCTAGTCCTGGATCAAAGGTTTTGATATATTATTCCTAACTTCTTTTATTTGGAAAAATGTAGCCAATACCTCTAGCAGACAGCATGGACCTGATCCAGAATGCACTGAAGTTATTTAAAATACTCTGATCAAGTTCCATGAGCTTTGGTTCAGGTCCTGTGGCTCCAATCCAACACAGCACTCTGGCTCATATGTAATTGCTCAGGAGCTTAACTTTACATACAAGTACCACTGCTTTACCAGAGTGACACGTTCCTATCAGCTGGCATGAGTGGACTCACTCTCCATAAATGCTCAGATGGCATTCACTGGTTAACATACTCACTTGCAAAGGCTCAAATAGGATTTTTCACATGTTGGGTTAGTAAGTAGCCCCCGAGCTAATAAATCCCAGCAAATCTTTCCCACAATAAGCCACATGACATTGTCACAACAACGTAAATTGTGCTTCTATGAAGCACTTCTCATCAGGGCTTGGGGCACTAGAAAATGCCATGAAAATAAACAGAAAATAATATAGGGAGGCAAAAAGAAAAGTGCTTGTAGTAAGGCTAAAAAAAAAAGAATACAACTTTAAGAAGTGAGCACACTTTTTATGAATGGCTTTGTGGACAGTGGCAAGATTCTGTTCTTTCACTGGCAACCCTGGCTGAGTTTCTTCCCTCTTGTTTTCCCCGTTATGCTTTGATCTTGGCTGGGAATAAACTGTATTTAAGGACAAAAGACCTCTTTAGTACTTCCAATAAAATGACAATAGTTGCCTCAGTCACTGTAATGCTCCACTGCCTAGGGTGTAAAGAAAGGAGATTACAAACTCATGTTGAGCATAGCTGGTCATCAAATAGCAATCAGAAGTCATTACAATCTACGGGGTGAATAGCTCACAGTCACTGCTAAATATGGTACTTCATTATATTTTTCTGTAAGGGATTGCCATCAGAGCTCAGAAGCTACAGTTGTTCATTCTTACTCTGGAACCCCTCTGCAGTGTCATGCCTGCATTGGGCACTAGGGATAACTGGAAACTGCTGGATTCATTCACCACTGGGACAGATTTTCAGCACACAAATTTCTGGGAAGCATTCTACATCTGTTTCTCTTTAAATCTACCTGAAGGTGTCATTTCTGTTTCCCAACCAGATGAGTTTAACACGGAGAGCCTGGTAAGACTGCAACCAAAGTCAGTGCCCTGGCTGACATTGGCAGGTGTTAATCTCCATGACACAGCTATGGCTGTGAACCTCAGCATGGAGAGGCATCACTAGATATTTGCTAGGTGCTGATAAACACAGCTATTCTATTTTGTAGAGGATAATGAGATATTTTGAGAACTTCAAGTTAAGGAATTCTAGAAATGTGAGTAACAGGAAGGAAATATCAAATTGTTATTCCACTTTTTTTTTTCATAGTTCTCAGTACAGTGGTGTAAGGGACCAATCTCAATCTTCAGGAAACTTCGTTGCTTTTAATGAGGTTACTCAAGAGGTGCATTTGATCTTCTGCTGACAATTTTTAGCCTTGAGGAAACTATTTATGCTTTGCGACAGAAGGCTTAAAAAAGTAATAGCAACATTTAATAGCATAATTACTTCACATTATTTTGCATTCTCTGACTTTGCTTAAATGAAACACATTGCATGCTGAAATAATCCTGTAGGGAGGATTATTCAAACAAGATAAAGTCCCTGCTGAATGTAATGTCAGTTCTTTTTATGCATGCTGAGTAACCTGCTGTGCTTTGGCAGCTTGAAGACTGAGCCATATCGTGCTCATATTGGAAGCATGCAAATGTCTGAGCTAGCAGTTTGAAATGTGGCCCAGCAGTTATTACTTCAGGAATGTTAATTATTACTTTTATGTGGATAAACTCTCCAGAGCTGCATCCATTTAAAATTCAACCACAGACACTATGCACGTTTGATTCAGTCTCAGTGTTATAATTTTACTTTGTTTACATATTGGTAATGGTACCATGCTGGTGTCAACAGACTAAGACCTTATGAAGTGAATGTAGAAATAAATATTATTGTTAAAGAAAGGATGAATCATGTGCAGTCAAGCAAAACTGAAGATGTGTCTAGCTGCAGAAAACCCTGACTTAAGGCACTGGAGTACACAGAAATGACATAAAAATGTTTAGTAAAAGTGAAGGAACATTAATTCAAGTGTGCAAGCACAATATTGTTAAAGGAAGGAAAACCAACAGAGAGCCAGAGGACAAAGTGTAAGCTGCAAAAGAACATGTAGGAATCCAAAAGGCTTCCTTGAAGAAGAGTTGCATTTCCAGATCCCTCAGGCTTTCTCTTAATCAGGTGGCTGGAGCTTGCACCTCATGTGGAGTCCTGTAGATTTCCCTAACAGAAAGAACTAGTGCTAATGAATCTAAAATTTTCAACCATGTATTTTAGCTGGGTGGCTGAATGATTCAAGAAAGGTAGGTGAAAAGAGAGGTCATTTTAAAAATGTTGTTTTCAAAGCTGATTTTTGGATATTGTGTACTCTGAAGACATTAGTAATAATCTTACTGTAAGTAAACAACCTGTGCAGGATAATTAGGAAAAGCAAAAAATAAGGAGAAATAAGATAGACAGTTTAACATATGTTGATGGGAGTCCATGGAAGAGTTTCTTAAAATTATGTTATCAGTTTTAGATTTACATATAAATCTCCAGGTCAGTTTTAAGTGGTGCTCAACAGGAATTGCTTCTGACTTTGCACCGCCATTAGCTGGAAATAAAACCAGGACACTGAAGCCAGAAAGAAAGAAACACAGATCAGTGCTAGCAGCTGCATTAGAAAGGACTGTTCTGAACTGGGACAATATGTTATTATTTTATCTCCCATGTGAGAATGACAGAGAAGCAAAACATTTTAATGTCTATTTAAATGGGACCTAAAATAAAGGTGATAGTAATATTCCAAAATAATTGTCAATTAACTGACCTCTAAAGCTATTGATAATCTAAACCAGAGAGTCAAGTCCAAGCTTTTTAACAGACATTTGAATAGCAAACTCCTTTAGTGAATAGGTGAGCTCTGGTGTCTGACATGCTCTGCAAATTCTCCTCCAGTGTCACGAGAATTCCATGATGCTGTTCATGGCACAAAATGACTTGTGAGATGCACTAACCCCTCACACCTGTGCCCAATTTCACTCCTAATTGAATTTGCACGTTCTGTACTGGACCCCAGTGAAGGTAAGCATCTCTCCTCAGGAAAGCCCTTATACATGTTTGAAGTTCTAGGAAAATTTAAAACATATGTCATTGTTGTCCAGAATAGATCTGGCTTAATAGTCTAAGCTCTGGCCTTTTTTTTTTTCACACGGGCCATGTTCAGAG
>VYZU01061682.1:0-19582 GCA_013401355.1 Ceyx cyanopectus
TCTTTCTATCAACAAAGAAAACATACCAGAAAAGATAAAAACCATTCAGCTGAAAAACATTTGACCAACAGGAATGTAACTAATGAAAAACAAGGAATTGCTTCAAAAATACCCATTTAATGCTTTTACCATGTTACAATGGAAGAGTATTAGTACTCCCAGGCTCTTTACTTTGCATCCCTTGGCAGCCTAGGGAAGATTATGGCTATTCATTACAAGCAAAGCACAGATTAACTGGATTGGACACAGGCCAATTAACATCTCAAAGCAGGTCTCAGATGGATGATTGTGTTCTGGGAGAAGTATTAGGCCCAGTTTTGTCATCAATAATGTCAACATGACGCTGGAACTCACTTTTGATGTCATTAAATTAACATTAATTTTAGATGCAGCATCCATAATTTGAAAAGAAGGTTGTCTAGAAAAAAAAAACCTTGAGAGCAGGGTTTTGAGGGCAGGGAGGAGGGTGAAAAGCAAGCTCAAAGCCCTGAACTTTAGGAAAAAAGACTTTGTCATCCTCAAATATAGGATAAAGTCCTGGAAGGAAGGATGACCTGAGAAAACTGATTTGTATTCAAGGATCACCTCTTCTAAGCCCATGAACGTTTCAACTCAACAAATTAGAAGTCAGGCAAAAATATCAGGAGGCCAGTGTGGGCAGCCAGGAGCTCTGGCCAAACTCTTAAGACAAAGAGGAAGCAAGCTGGAGAAGAAAGACCTGCTGCTAGTAGAAATCAGGGAACACTTAAGCAAACTGGACAGACATAAAACCATGAGTCTGATGGGTTGCACCAATGAGTGCTGAGAGCTGCAGATGTCATTGTGAGGATGGTCTCTATAATCTTTGATTCATGATGGTGACTGGGAGAAGTGCCCAAAGACTGGAAGAAAGTCACTGTCACTTCTGTGTTCAAGAAAGACAAGGAAGATGACCCAGGAAACCACAGAGCAGTCAGCTTCACCTTGATCCCTGGGAATATGATGGAACAACTAATCCTGGAAATCATTTCCTGACACATCGAGGACAAGAAAGTCACCAGGAATACTCACCAAAGGGAAATCATGCCGACCTTTCTAAGGACTTTAGGCCTGTTCATAATTAGTTCACTTTCTGTTTACTTTCTAAGGAGCTGTTGTCTAAAAGAAAAAGGAAAAAAAGAAAAAAAAGGAAGGCTTGGGAATATCTAAAAGCAGCCTGTTGACTATTTCTGCAAGAGAAAAAAGCTTTCTCAGACTCCTAGATACGGAATAATTAGCAGCAGCTGGAACTTCTCATTTACAGACAGGCTGCACACTAAAAGAGATAAATATCAATTACTTGAAGAAACTACTATGAAAAGCAGAAGCATCTTCCCTATCTGATTTCCTCAGGCAGCGACTGAACTCCTTCCTGGCTGATGAACAACAAATGCAATTTATAATTCAGCCTTCTCAAAATTCTGTTAGACTGGGGGTGCAGTGAAGTCTAAGATGGGATTCTCTACTCATCTCTTATTACCAGACACACCATGAACGTGTGAAATGAAGTAAGTTTCCTGAGGATACCTGGTGAGTTATTATCAACCAACCCATCCCAGGCCTGGGACTCAGCCCATATTAAGTTCATTAAGCAGCTACTAGAAAATAATGGATTTGCTTAGGCTACTACAACTGAGTAGCCAAACAAGAAAACGAGGACATTTTCCTTGCTTGTCTATGGGCCAAACTCCACAAGATGCAATTTTCAAGACACCCAGTGTCTAGAGGGCAGTGTAATGTTCTAGAAGCTGGTTCTATTAATCTAACTCTTTTTGCAGTCTTTATTGTTTGGGTTTTGTCAGATGAAGCAATGAATGTTTATGCCCGAGGTTTAGAAAGTAATAAAAGTGTTTTATTTTCAACATGGGGACCTGTGCTTGTCTTTATTGGAATCATAGCCTAGGCCTTGTCTGGGAGAAAAATCACTAACGTGCTTGGGCTTTTGTAAATGAGGTCAGCAAGAAAGAAAAGTGTGACATGAGATTTTGAATATTTTTGAACAGAAGGCAAGGATCTCTTGTAAACAAACCATATGTGTAAATATGACCTGCGTGTATAAATAATGTAATCTGGGCTACAGTAACTATTAATGCTTTGAAAGATATAAAACTTTCATGAAGAGATGTTGGAAGTAATGGAATAGCCAATGTGGGAAGGAATGAGCATTTATGTGATGGGTTTTTAAAAAATGAGTACTAGAAATAGAAAAAACATAGTACTGCTTTACTGCTTTTTTCACTCAAAAAAAAAAAGAAGTTTATTTAGGTAATAAAGGCAAATAATTGCAGTTAATAATTAAGGAGAGAAAAAAAACACTTTCTCTGATTGTCCCTGAATCAGAAAAAGGACCTTTATATTGAACTTTTTATATGGATAAATTGCATTTTAGAACTGAATTAAATTCCAGCTTTCTCTTGATGAAATAATACTGTTATGAAGCTCTGAAACTCTCCCCTGTAGTGTTTTCACAGGGATAACCTGTTGTTCTTTTTTCTTTTTTTCTTGGGAGAGCAACAGATGATTGGAGTGTGCTCCATGGTGCTTTGTTTAGAGACACACACACACACACACACACCTGTACATGCATTTGTAATTGCTTGTGCCTATGCAAGCAGATAAGCACTTCTAAACAAGGGCTCCAGGGGAGTTACGTGCCCAGAATCAGACACCCGATTGGTTTTTGTGCCTATCAAAATCTCCTGTCAGCTGTTATGGCAAAAAGTAGTCTTCCCATTTTGTCAGCTCTCCCTGCCTTTGTAATAGGAAGGAAAGATCAAACAGTGTTATCTCCAGTGAGTCCAGCAAATCTTGAATCCCGACCAGCATCAGAGATAAACTCAGCCTGTGCTGGCTCAGTTCATACACAGGCTAAAAGGATGTTTCTCTGTGCCTTTCTATGAAATATGTATGATTGCTCTGGCATCTAAAGCATTTTCTCTTCCCCTGCTTGCATGCCATCATCTTTAGGCCAATAGCAAAGAATGCTGCCACAAGGGGCGTCTTGTGCTTCTCACTCTGCTTATAAACTCCGTGCACAAGGTGGGTGTTTGTGGTTGGTACTTTCAAAATCATGCACCTGAATGTAGCTTAAAATAGAATCTCAGAAATGGAAGATATGTTTCACAGTTTTCTTAATTTCATAATTATTTCCTTTTGCTATTTTCCCCTTATTTCTTCTAGGACTTTGGAGCTTTAAAATTATTTTTATTTTAAAGAGTATGGTATAGGTACCCATTTTTTCAAGCTTCAGGTGTTCCTTTCTTTGCAACAGCAACACTTCCAATTTTGAAGTAGAAGAAACCATCTGTCTCCACAGATCATGTACTTTTACACTGAATGATGAACCAGTATTTCAGTTGATTTAGACTTGAAACAATCTTGGAAAGGAAGGAATTTCATAAAGCTGCCAATATTTGTCCCTTCTATTAAGTTCCTAGTGTTCTGCTCTGTAGATTGCTAGGGTGGGATCTGTCCCTCCCAGATGGGAAAGTAGGGCACAGATTAAAAAATAGTTTTCACAATGTCAAGAAGACAGACATTGAGAGGAATATTCTGAGTGTCTCCATCTAGTCCCTTGCCAATAATCACCCTATTCTCTGGATATTGTCTCTTAGATCTTCTTTATTCTGTGATGGACAGAAACCAGAGGTAAATATTTAAAGAGTCATTAAGACACATACGGATATGGAGGCACCAATTTTCCTTTGTCCCTTTGGCAATCATTTCCTAAACATTTTACAGTGTGCATTCAGCATGATTTAATTACCCTCAGATTGATGCTTCAGTGCAGCATGAGGTGGCAGTGAGACTGCAGAGCTGCAGCTGCGTCCATGTGCAAACATGGCCTTCACAACAAAGCTCTCATTAAGGTCATTACTGCAGTTTTTCTTTTCTGGACTATGTTAGGGAGGCAGGCTGAACAATAACCTTTTCATAAGGATTCATAAGGATGTCTTGGTGTTCACTGTATGACCTGACACCAAAAAGAATGGAAATGAAAAGACAGTGTCAGCCTTGGCTCTTCAGTGTCTGCTGCAGCTCTGGAACAGTTAGCGGCTGCTATTTTCCTCTACCAAATTTGACCCGTGACTCTCCCCAGCGGAATGAAAGAAGCAGATTGGGGGTTGCAAGTAGCTCTTTTTGAACACGTCTGGCAAATACAAGGAGCTTTTCTTTCGTCATTCTTTGCTTTGGGTTAGGAAGGGCAAGTCCTGCCTCAGACTACGTATGTGTTCTTGCTCTGTCAATGCTGGAGATGGAAGAAAGCCTCCTGCTAGCCAATAAAGAGAAATATAGCAGAAGATGTAAATGTTTGGCTCATATACTGTTTGAAGTAAACTACAAACACCTGAGAAACAATTAGGATGATGGGAGTTTAGGGAAGCCTGTCTTTCCAGAGAAGCTGGAAAGAATTTTTCCCATAATGAAGTATGCTGTAATAGTCATTTTCTGCTAGGTGAATAGGCACAAAACACATCTTTGTTCATAAGACTTTTTATTGTAGCTGTTGTCATGAGCAAAACCTGAAAGTACTTGAAAATCCATTAAAATCACAATCAGTATATTTTAAAAAAATAACTAAATCATATCGTGAAAGTTTGTCTCCGCAGACTTTGCAAAGTGAGAAGTCGATAAGTATGAGACACATTTATGTAATTTCAGATTAATGATTAACTGTTAAAGTGAAGGCTTTGTACAATCAGGCAAAGAAACAAAACCCTTAAATCTCTGCAGTGCTGGATGAAGCCAACTTCTAAATTGCTGTGTGTGATAAGATGAGCTGAATCCCAGTCTGGTTGGCCATTGACTGGTGGTGAATCAGCGATTACTGACTGTCCCCGGGGTATTTGGGTTACAGTGCTCTTTCCTAAAGGCCCAATTGTTATTTGGATTTATGCCTGCTTCAAACTGCTTTTCCTCTGGTTGTGTCCAAGCACTGATGCACTACTTGGTGCATTTCTTAAAGTTAGGACTTACAATTTCTTGTCTCCCAGCTCATGTACTTCACAAAGAGAGAATGGGCTTGCTTTAAAGATTTGTAATATTTGGATTTGCTTATACCAGTTCTGGAAATGAGATTTATTTTCTTTTTAACAGAATTATTGAATTCAGATAGATTTTTTTCACACATCCAGACCGTGAACAAGTGCCCGAGTTCCTAAGTTAAAACAGCATCTTGCCAATTTTAAAACATTTGGCTGGTCAGCAGGAAAGGAAAAGCTGCTTGTAAAGCACTGGAATGCATTTTCAATTAGTCACTCCATTGCTTAAAAGGCGAGGCATTAGGCCCTGGGAGGAGAGGCAGGGGGGTGGCAATGCTGGTGGGGAGGGACAGCATGAGACAGTCTGGAGAAGAGCCTTTATCAGCCCACAACAGCAGCCCTAAAGTTGGAGGCCAGTCTTTAATAGATAAGTTTTTGTTTAACAACAGGCTCCCTAGGGAGAGTGAGGTTTTCCTGGTAACAGATCAGAATTTCTTTCAAACAACTTAATATTGCTTTGTATGAAAGAGCGGTGGAAAATATGTGTTAGGAAGATGCTAGAGGGTTATTTGTTTCTCTGTTATTGGCCCATAACCAGGCTGTTGAGCATTCTGACTAAAAGGTTGTGCTTTGGTAAAACTTTCTTGGCTCCTAAAATATTTTGAATGAGATAACACCCTTGAAAGAAGATTAAATAACAAACTCAAACTGCTTACTATGCTTGGTTTATTTTCCTGCCAACACTATGAAGTCCTCAGTCCAATAAGTTTTTGGTAGAGACAGCTGAGAAAAAAAATCTCATGACATAAAATAATCTTTCTAATCCTCAGTAGCCATCATTTCTTATGCTTTTTAGAATGCTTTGTCCTGTACTTGACCTTCAAATGTTTGTAGCGGGCTGATGTGGAACTTTTCTGACTCCACAGCTGTCTAAACTAAGGATGATGAGACTGCATCGAGACCCTTTTGTGTCTGTGTGCATGTATACAAATACTATTTTCATAAGTATATACTTATGTTAATGTGACTCAACATCTTGGAAAGCTTGTAATTCTTCATCATGTTAACTGAGAACTGCTAAGCACTCGCTGGTTGGACATGCAATGGCATGAGAGACCCAAGTTACACAATGGGCTGGATTTTTGCAGGTAGAGGAAAATTTCAGGGTTGTTGCCTTCTGGCTAACCAATAAATTTGCTTAAGTAATATTTCACAGATGTGCTGGCTGTTTCTTGGCAAACAAGCCAAAGATCATAGGAAATTTATTCACTTCAAGCATAAAAATAAAAGTTTTGGAGACTAAATCCTTAGCTGCAACAGAAAAATATTTAGCTAAGACGGTCTGGAGTGCTGCTATCCAGGCAGAAAAGTTAAAATAATTGTACAGTGTTTGTTTCTGTTTTATTTGTTTTTATCCTACTATAGCTACATGCTGTATGAAATACATGGGGCTGTTTTGGAAAATCTATTGCCTGCTGCAAGTTTCTCTGTGCTAAACGTAATCTTCTAGTTTTATTTTTAGAAAGCTTATAGTCACTTTCTTCAATGTTTTAGGGAAAGCTGGCAAAACTCCAGCCAGGTCCAACAAAATGAAGACCTGGTTTTTGTTCCAGACATGAAAAGTTCAAGATTAAAATAAAAAATAGTTGTAAATAGGAAAGGAATAAGAATCTTTACTTCTAAGATCTAGTTTTCATGTGGCTATGTTGGAGGAAATAATTGAGTATTTTCTGTGGGAATGGAGCAAAAATTTATCTATACAAAGTACTAAATACATTTGTTAGAGATAAAATTCTTGAAAAGGAAATAGTTTGTGGAATTTCTGGATGAACAGAGATCTCTGTGTGGAGTTCTGGACAGGTTTGACCTGAAGTGGAAGATAACTGCATTGTTCCCCTTGGCCCTGGTTTCTCCATATACAAGGGAAACTGTGATCCTCCCCTTATACCTAGTCCTCAAAATCTTAAAACAATTTAGCTTAGTGTAAAGGTCTCTTATCCTTGTAGTTCTCACCTACTTCTGACTCACACAGGGACTGAAACCAGATAAATCCCAAAGTGGAGTATAAAGGCAGAACATAAATACCTCTTTCTCATCTTGATGTGCAACAATGGATGGATGGGATGTGACAAGGATTCAAACTGATCTTGCTGAGGGGACATGATAGGACAGAGTATTTTGATTTAAAAAAAATAAATAAATTATTTATATATAGGCTAAGCTTGAAGCTGTTCATAATTTCAGGCTGATCATCAACATGAAATATTTCATGAGATGTTTACATAGGAAAATACAGGAATTCAGCTCTAAAACCAGCAAATGTAACATTAAGGTAGAGAAGTAAGAAAAGTAAGTGTACTATAACCTCTTCCATATTTCCCAGCCTCAAGAAAGGGATTAATGAGTCTCATTCTCCATGACAAGCATCTAACTCATCCCCTGTATATAAATAAATATATGGCCCCAAAGTTTCCAGAGGTGGATGCAACTCTTATCTCTGAAGAAATGCTGAGAGATAGACGTATCAGGTAAGAAACACCCTGTTGCACAGTGGCTGTTAAGAGGCAGGTGGAGCATCTGTAACCCCCAGCTGTCCTCCACCCTCCTCCCCCGGGTCTGCACCTGCAATCTCACCATCAGCAGGCTCTGATGTGTTTATCCCTGTTCCACCCCTCGCAGATAAAGTTATCGGAGCTGTTGCTCGGGGGAGGATGTAAAATCCCGAGGTTTAAACTTGGGACCTGACTTGCTAAACTGATACGGGCCCACATGCTGGGCCAGGAGCTGAGACCTGGAAAAAAAAATAGGCAGGAGAGGATTTAATGAACATTTCTCTTAAATGTGGGGTTAAGGATGCGTTGGCCTTTGGACAAAGAAGGCATTTTGCATCTAGGTAGTTTGAAAGTGGCTGTTTCTATCTGACCGCTGGCTCCGGGCTGCTGTCTGGCAGATAAAACCCTCACAAAATCTTTGTGGGGCAGTGGGAAGCCTCAGTGGCACCTTCAGGCAAGGGCAAGACTGTGCTGCCTTTGTCCTGTAGCAGCGCTCTCAAGGGGAGATTCAGGCTGCCCCAAACCAGTCCACAGCTTACAAAAGATCCCTAAAAACAGTTTAGACAGAACTCGAGTTTCATCTCACCAGAGGAGGAAGACTTAAAGCAGCCTCAAAAGTTTATTGTGCTTTATTATGTCCTTTATTGTTTCTGTGAGCACGGGATGTCACCCACTACCAGTTCTTTATGTGACCATCGTATTACTGCTTCTTTTTAACATACAAGAGTTGATCTGAACTCTTTTCTCTTTTTTTTTTTTTTTTTTTTTTTCTTTTCTCCTGAGAGCTGGTGGCAGTGCAACTAGGAGCATATGCCTGTGGTATAAATAGCAAAGTGGAATTATCTGTCATTTGAAGTAGTTTGGTTCCAACTGAACACTTCATAAGGTATAGTTTTGGTTTTTTACCCCCAGAATTTTAATTTGGCAACTTCCAGAAATCCCAATGAATCAGTGGAGCTCAAGGAGACGATACAGTCGTTCACAGGGTGAATGGAAAACACAGAAGGGAAAAAAAAAATGCAAAAGAGAAATATTTAAATGCAGGGAAATCAACGACAAGAAGTGTTACAGGAACACAAAAGAAGCCAATCATGTAGATTTTCCTAAATAAACACACACTGACACAGCAGTTACACCATTTTTCAGATCACCATAGTAATCTGGAGGATGCTTTACTCTTTTTTAAAGTAGCCACAAAAGGAAAAGAACATATGTTTAATGGCATTACACAGGCATCTTTACCCCTTTCAAACATCCAGAGGGTTACATCTGTCTTTGCATTATTAGGCTTTTTATTATTCCACCGTAATAGCAACCTTGCTATAAATCAGCCTGCTTTCAGTCACAGCTCCAGCTTACAAGTTTATCAAGTCTAATAGTAAAGTCTAATAGATTTAATAAAAATGAAGGGCGGGGAGGAGGGATGTGAAAGATGGTTCTGTATTCCAAAGGTTGTGAAGTGTTTAATGTGTGTCTGTCCGTCTGGTGGGACTGAGGGGAGGAGGGAAGGGTGTTGCATTATAAAGTCCCTCCTTTAAAAGTGTCCAACCCACACAGTACAGGGCAAGGGAGACCCCCAGCAACCTTCAGAAAATAATATCAAAGCAAACCTCAGAGGTAGAAGAAAATACCCAAAAGGAGAAGACCGCAGCTTGCAGTAATCTGTAAATGATTGCTGGCAAAGACTGGAGGCTTCGAGCTTGAGCTGTGTTTGTTCCAAAAGAAAGCCAAGAAGGACGGTGTTAATAAAGAGAGATTTAACTGAGGGCTGTGCTTGGAATAAAGTGGGCTACAAAAAGGTCAAATTTGATCAGTTGGAGCAGATTACAAGGGCTTTAAAAGGTAGTGGTGAAGAAATGAAACTGGGACTGTGAAGCAATATAGCACAAGATTGATTTTGGGGGTGGAGAGAAGCTGGGACAAGTGCTTATCAGCTTGAGAAGGAGGAAGAGCTGTGCTGGGTTTGTTGTCATTCCCACACTGGGTAGAGTACTTGCTGCTTTTGTGGTTAGCCTTCCCTGCCGGCTTTTATTTTTTTTATCTATATATATTTTATTGTTATTATTACTACAATGGTGTCTATAATCTCTGACTTGGATCCTCTGAAAAGCTGGAAAGTTTTAAGGTAGGCCTATGTTTTTTTTTCTTTTTGGTACAGGCGTTTTTGGTTTAGCCTTAAATTAACTGGAGCTTGAGTTATAATCGAAATGTGAGCCCTGGGCTTAAGTAAGAGAGGAGTTTCTGGTAATTAGAGCCCTTTTAAGATACAGCAAACCTTTAAGCAGATGTTTAGAGAGACCCAAGGGAGATTTTTTAAATATACTTCTCTGTGTTACAGTGCAGTGAGGATTTTTTTTTTCTTTCCTTTCCTTCCTTTTTAAGGAGAGGTTGCTCCGTAAATTCAAGTTAATAGTAAAGGCTCGCACCAGTTGAAACTGCAGGATTAACTCTCTGCTTTCCTTGCTGTGCTCTGCAGGGGAATAAGTGGGAAACTTCAGAAGAGTAAAAAAAAAAACAACAGTGTGAAAGTTGCTCAAAAAGGGAAATCTTCTCGAGGGAAGGAAGGGGGACAAACGGGCTTCTTTCGTTTTGTTGTTGAAACTTCCAGTTTGTTGTCCCTCTGAGGCATGTGTTTGATACTTAGAAGTTGGTACTGATTTTTCTCTTGAGCACTGCTGGTTTGCTCCTTGAATAGTGCAAAATGATAACTCGAACTGATAAAAAAGAAGGTTAAGGGAAGAAAATCACTCTGAAAGCCTGCTGCAGATATTAAAGCTCTACAGTGTTAAATATCCGAGTTTAATGCTGCTCTAAGTGCCTGGCTTTGCCTGTTGAGAATCCGGACATGTAAAAAGTTTGCAGATGGTTTATGGAAAGTTCCCTAAAACATTGGAACCATCTGGGGATGTAGATGGTGAAAATATACAATTAGTTAAATACAAAGTTTATTTCCCCCAGCTCTTAAGTGAAACAAAACTGCTTTTAATGCAGTTTTCTTGGGTTTTGGTGATAGTGTGGGGTTTTTGTTTGTTTTATTTATTTTTTAATAAATTACAGGAATTTTGAGACTGTGTGAATTGTGATGATATATCATAATAAAGTACTTTAGCTTCTTTCTACAATGTTTCAAAGAACTTAATGTGTCCCGAACCGAAAGAGGAAAATCAAGCCTTCAAATGGCAAATACAAAATCTACTTACACGACCAGGGTGGTGTTTGTTTGTTTGTTTTTCCCAGAGCATTGAACTTTTTTCCCTCAAGTTTATGTTTCTCTGACCATCTTCAGAGCCTGTAGGAATGTGGACTAAGATCCTTGCTCCTTGTCTGTGGTATGACACTTGGCATGGCAACCCAGCAAGGGTGGTGTGGTTTGTTTTGCTGTGGTTGGTATGTTCTGCTAGTGGTTTTAATTGTTATTGTTGTTTGTTGGGGGGCTTTTAAAAAGCGCTCTAGAACTGTCAGCACAAAATGATGAGTTTCTATTTGACTCCCGAAGCTTCACTGTGGCTGTTGCTCCCGTGTAGTGCTGTGCAGGGCTGGGACTGGCATCTGGGGTGGGTGGTCACGGTGCCTCGGCCCAGAGCCAGGGGCACTTGTGTGAGTCATCCCCAGTGAACGCCACTGAAGCGCTTTTGCAGAGCTCCGTATGTACTCCTTTCAGCGTGTAGGCTCCAGCAAAGCTACCCTAGAACGATTTAAAAAGTTTATTTTTTGTTTGTTTTCCTGATTTCTGATTCCCCTGCTAGTGAAGTCAGGTGATCCCCGAGTTTCGCTGAGCGGAGGGATGACACAGAGCGCTCGCAAGTTGCCAAGTTGTGAGGAGGGGAGGCTGTCGCCCTTTCGAAGAATTCTGTTTGCTTAGAAAAAAATGACATGTTTCCATGACTGCAGAAGAAATATCTCCCTGGCACTTTTTCCCTACACGACTGAAGTTTCCCAACTTTTTGTGTGAATGTGGAGATTCCAGCTGTGCGGGCACAGGGTAGGTCAGAGATGTGCTGAAGTCAGTTGTGCCGGGTGTTTCTTTGTGTGGTTGCTGCGGCTGATTCCAGCAGCAGCTCTGTCCAGATCTGACATTGTGCAGATCAACTGCAGGATGCAGAGGATTAAGAAGTGGGGAAAGGCAGAGTGTGATGGAAGTGAAATGATCACTGATAGTGGAAAAAAAAAAGAGCTAGAAGTCGACATGCAGCATATATATGGCTTGTGATTTGCTAAATTGTAATCCCACATCTACCTTTTCTTCCTAGCTCCTGTTCTGCAGGCTGATTTCCAGCCTGATCCTCTGATTTCCCGGTTTTAGTGTCACCCCTCAGTCTATAGCTAATATTTATTAAGAAACAGAGGAGTGTTTCTGTGTGTTAGCAGCACCAAGCAATTCCTGAGCCCAAAATGAAATGCAGTAGCAAATGCTACGATCAGCTCCAGAGTACTTTCCTATGATGGCAAATTCTCAATGTTGTTTTTCTTCTGCACCCCTGGAAACTTACTCTCTGACTTTCTCACAGTTTGGGACTTCACTCGGCTGGAGAAAAACAGATCTCACTAAGGTGGGAGTGGGGGATAGGGAATAATTGCTTGGGGGTTTAATAATCCCCAAGGACTCAGAGCAGCTGTGGGCTGCCTTGGTGCTAGTTACCCCATCTCAGGTGAGTTCTGGCTCCTCTGCACTGCTCCCAAATCACCTGGAAGCACATCCTCTGCCTTCTGAAAAGGAGAAGGTACAGTACAACAAGGCAAGGCTGTGGCTGGTGATGAAACCTCGTGGGTGGGAGAGGTGGTGTTGGAGGATGCCAGGGGATTTTGCTGGACTTGACCCAGCAGAGCTGGGAGAGACCAGAGGTGTTAAAACAAATAAATGGCAGTATGGTGTGTGTGTGTGTGTGTGTGTGTATGTGTATGTGTATGTGTATGTGTATGTGTGTATGTGTATATAATATTACACACCTTCCTCTTTTGTTGTGTCTGTCTGGAGCAGAACAGTGAGAGTTGCAATACTTTCCTTACTTTGTGTCGCAGTGAAGTGGGAGGAATTCAGGGGCTTTAGACACAGTTTAAAAACAGTTTAAACACAGCAGGACAAAAACACACTTTGGTAAATATTTTCTTTATTGGATTGGTTTTGTTATTTGTGTTTTGTGGGTGGCTTTTTTTGTTTTTTATACTGCTCTGAATATTAGTTATTGGAAAATAATCTGTGAGACCTAATGGATTTTTATTATTTTTTTTCTCCTGTTTCTCTCTTCATAAGCTTCCAGCATATGATCTGTGCTTTGACATTAACACACTGCTGCCTGACTTTCCCTTAGAGCTACTTTCTCACTTTTCATGGTGTGACTAGAATAAGTTCTGTGTCTGTTGTATTTCTTGGAGCCAGGAGAGATTGGCAAAGATTCAGGCCTTTTCACAGCCTTACCAGCAAATTGTATGTGTTCCTCAGCCCTCTGCAGACACAGAAATCCCATTTACCTATCTTCAAAATGACATGAGACTCAGGATCTAGAGCCCTCAGTGCATAGAAGACAGAGATCAGCTACTGTGATTCCAGAGATGTCTCTAATAATCTCTGTTCACAACTTCCCCTGTACTTCAGAGATGTTGGGGTTTTTTTTCCTCATATGTGATAGGGACAGATTTGGATGCTGTTTCTGAAGACAGATCCTGTGCTCTGGGTTCCTTCCACTAGAAAAATCAGAGCAGTAGCCTGGCAAGGATAGGAAAAAAAATAAAAAATCCCTCAAGGCCATGTCTCCTCTGTTGCTTTTCTCTCTTAATTTGGCTCCAACAAGGCTGAATGCAGCCCTATAAATCATGTGAGTTACCTATATAGGGAAGACCTTGGACCCCTTTGCATTCCTGTCTGTAGAAGTATGTGACCTCTCTATAGCTTATTGCCAGTAAAAAAAAAAAAGAGTAGTTGTTCTTGACTTCACAACCTCAAGGTTTCACTCAGATGAGAAGTGAAAGAAGTCTGTGAAGCAGCAAACCTTCCCATGCTTTGCATCCAGATGACCAGAATTTCACCAGTGCTATTGAACTGGTCTATATGACTGGAGTTGGTAACATTCACAGGCTCTCATCCTGCTGGGCAACTTGAACCATCCCAACATTTGCTGGAAAAGTAATACAGTGAGCAATAGGCAACCCTGATGGGGGCCTGTAAGAAGGCAGGAAAGGAACTGTTTGCAAGGGCATGTAGTGACAGGACGAGGGGCAATGGTTTGAACCTAGTGAAGAGTAGATTTAGATTGGATGTTAGAAACAACTTCTTTACCCTGAGGTTGGTGGAACACTGGAACAGATTGCCCAGAGAGGTAGTTGAGGCCCCCATCCCTGGAGATTCTCAAGGTGAGGCTCAGTGAGGCTCTGAGCAACCTGCTGTAGTTGCAGATGTCCCTGCTCACTGCAGGGGAGTTGGACTAGGTGACCTTTAGAGGTCCCTTCCAGCCCAAACCATTCTAAGAACATCTTGTTTGGAAGGTGTCATGCCAGGTGGATGTAGCAATTCAAATGTACTCTCCAAAATGCCTTTTCCCACCACATTCATCACCAAAGAGCCTGTAAGCGGCTTGGCTTTTCAGGAAAAAAGTGGTTTTTCCTGCTTGGCCAAGTCAAGTCAGAAGGAGCAATTTCAGCCTCCTTGGTGTTTGTATCATGAGCTACTCTAGGTAAATAGTCCTGTCCCCACACCCTGCTTCTGTGATTGCCTGGGAGTGAAGATGGGCTCAATAGCTTCAAGGTGTCAAGTGGGAAAGGGCTGAGGAAAGTCCACACAAAATCTCAAATTCAGTTATTGGCCTATTCCTGTTTTGGCTTTTTCTTCCCATCTTTCCATTTCACATGTGCTTTACTCTGAGGACCTGAACAATGTTGTCTCCACCCACTACTCAATCAAAAGAAAACAAGCTGTGAAAGTTTGGCCCAGGGCTGTAATGCTGGACTCCATTGCCACCACGGAATACAGATAATGGAATTTCCAAAGACACTGGAGAGTACAAATTCCCCCATAATTGCCACAATATGCTCACTTGGAAAAAAAAAAAGCTCAAAAAGAGGATGTATGTTGTATAACAAAAACCACATTTGAGAAATTATCTTCCAGTTAACCCCTCCAAAAATACAGACAACGTCAGAAATGGAACTGAAAGGGATGTTAGTGAGAGTCACAGAAGTCCCAGGTTGTGTTACAGATGAGTATCACCAGGGGGGTGATTGCTACTATGGTCTAATATATAAAATACGAGCAGCAATAGAGTCTGGATTCCTCTGCTTGCAGTTTGAAGCTGTAACTATAATCACTCAAGTGAGTAATACTGGGATGTAAAATTAGGGCCAGCTATATTGAAGTATGAGTTTTTAATCACATTTTATCCTTTGTATCTGCGTCTCCTCTGTATTTTGTAGAGGACAATACTGGCAAGGTTTTTTTTGTTTGGCACTTTTTTTTTACCCCCTTAAAAAGGCAGGATGTATGGGGTGATTGAAAAAGTAAAGATAACAGAAAGTAGCAGATTAGGATGTAACACACTCTTGCATCCATTGTTGATGGCTGAGAAAGTCATCTAGTCCTTCTCTAAGCCTCTGCAGATTTATTCTTGCATCTTTATTTTCCCCTGATTAAAATTCAGTATCATTCTTTTCAATAAGAGGTTATTCTCCACTGTTTTACTAAAAACAATCCACTTTTCATATCAAGCCTATATACAAGCT
Organism: Ceyx cyanopectus; assembly: GCA_013401355.1. Lineage (NCBI taxonomy): Eukaryota > Metazoa > Chordata > Aves > Coraciiformes > Alcedinidae > Ceyx > Ceyx cyanopectus. The sequence continues at coordinate 15,263 of VYZU01061682.1, forward strand.
TATTACAGCTTGTTCATTTGGACATGAGTTGTTAAATCTTCCAGGTGCTTTATGGGGGATTTAACCATCCAATTCAAATGAATGCTCTCTCACAAAGAGGTTTACTTACCATTGATGCTGTGTTCCTTGGCCAAATCGTTTAAATTGCCCTAACCCCTAAAATGTAATACAAAATGACTGCACCAGCACCACAGATGCTGAACAACAGTATGTGATGGTAACTGTGTAGTAACAGTCTCCCAGGCACCAGTGATTTGCAGTCCAGGGCCTTCTGTGCCAGCAGCAATGTCTTTTTCTTGATGAATGCTTCCTCCGTGGATTTATCTCTCTGGCTTTGCAGGTTTAACTTTGAGCCCACAACATCTTGCAGCAATTCTGTGGTTTGACAGTTTCTGCTGGTTGCATCTATGCTAACAGAGCAATGCACTGGAAGGGCTCTTTCATGTGTTTTGGGACATGTGGTAGCTGTTTGGAAGGGTTTTCCTGCTAAAGCCTTGAGACATGGAGTTCAGGTGCCTTCCTTTTGAGGGGCAGGGAAGGTTGTGTTGTTTCTGCATGTGTTATACCCCAAAAAATCTCATTCCTGACTGGTGATTGAGTTACATGGATGGATGTGTTGCAGGATGCAGGTAAAACCAGGATGATCCTTCCCTACATGCATTACTTAGTCATACTGGCTTTAATCTACCATTTAATCATCTTCATCTCTTCAATCAATCAGAGTATTAATGTACTTCTGTGATCTCTGCAGATCTTTCATAACTAACTTATTGCAAATTGTAAACTTTGTCTAGTTCTGCACTCGGTGGAACTGAACTAAGGAGGAAATTGCCTGTAGAAAGGAAAGGTAACTGGGCAGTGGCAGCTTTACATTGTGCCTTCAGAGATAAGGTTATGATTTCAAGCTTTTCCTTGGCTTTCTGTGTCAGTTTGGATGAGTTACTTATCTGTGTGCCTCGCTTCCCACCAGTAAAATGGAGTTGTTAATACCTGTCTTATCTACTTTGGCAATAAACTTTTCATGGCTATAGAGATGGACAACTTTGTCCATATAGAGCCCCCAGCAGTGATGGCTCAGCCTTGGACAGGGCTTTTCACTGCTTGGACTCATAAAAATAATTTACTTAGTCAAAACAAGAATTTAACTCTTTGAGAATTTGAAATACCTTATTTACTAACACTGTTTTTCAATATTTCTGCCTTTGTAAGGCAGCTCCAGAGATGAGCCACTCAAATTGTTAGCATGCACCATTTGTTCTTTTCCAAGAAGGTGTTAGACTGAAGCTGCTTGAGGCCTGGAATCCAGAGCTGAATGATCTGGCTGAGCATTGCCTAGTGTCAGATTAGTTAGTTGAGAGTTTGGATTTCTTATTTTTCCTCATCAGGTGGTTTGGGTTTTTTTGCATGTGTGTGTGATGCTTCTGTTTGTTAACCCTTCACGACAAATTGTAAGCTCAGTTAGTGTTCTGCTTTATTAACCCCCCCTCCAACCTCAGTCTCTGTTGGCAGACAGTTCCTGCTCTGCAGAGCTGTTCTTTTCATGTCTGATAGCTGCACATGTGGATAATTCTTTTCATAGTTTTATTTCTTGCTCTCCTTCATTTTTTTTTATCCCCTCCCCAGCTGATGTGGATGTGGTTTTGAGGAACATGGTTTAGGGGTGAACTCTGTACAGTTGGGTTAATGGTTGGACTTGATGATCCCAAGGGCCTTTTCCAACCTGAAAGATTCTGTGTGTAATTATTCACCTCTGCTTCATCACCTTCATTCAGCAATACCTCTGCCACGTGGCATTTTCCCATCCTTCTAGCATGCCCTGCTGTCCCCACCGAGGGATGTCATTAGAGCAATGAAACTCTTCTCTAGTTATTACCTCAGCACTCATTGTAACAGCATTGCTCAACAGGCATTGTTTTGTTCAAGAGAGGTTCATTAAAGATCTCTTGCAATCCTGCTAGTCTCAAGGTGCTGTACCAAGGATGGAGCAAAGGAAGGTGAAGCCAGAGAGATTTGCAGTCTCTCTTGCCAGGTTACAGAATATTTCCCTTTTGCTTGACCTGAGCAGGAGCTTAATTTCTTATCTGTAAGGAAAACATTCTAGCTGTTCCCTAAAGGTATTGTCTGGTGGGTATCTCTGTCTCCCAAGTAACACGTTCAGATTTCAGGAGCTCTAACACTCCTGAAAAAAATGCTTTGTGGCAATAAAGTCCTAGCATAACCTAAAAGTTACCATCCAACCTCTTTTATTTAAGCAGCTGATCATGCTTCTACTGATTTTATTCAGGAACACTAGAGGATAACAGAACCACCTCATATAACTTACATTTCTATATGTCTTTCTCAGTTAGTTTTTTTTTCTTTGATTGTTTGCTTTTCTTCACATTTCATCACAAGAGGTTCCTTGGGTTTTGTTTGTTTGTTTGGTTTGTTGTTGTTGTTGTTCTTCATCTGGCAAAGTCTGTGCATCCTTTGCATACAGAGTTCATTCTGATCATTTATTATTGGGTACTTGTTCTTGGGTTGGTCCTGAGCTGGTGTAAGTGGACCACTTTGTTAATGAACTCCTGTTATAGGTTATAATTTCAATCTCTACACACTGTCTTTTTACTGGTTTTTTGTTTGTTTGTTTTCCAACTAAATTTTAAAATTGAAGGGTTTTTTTAAAGGTAGAAATATTGTGAGGCTTCTGTAATTCTCACAATCACAGAATCAGAGAATGTTCTGGGTTGGAAGGGACCTTTTAAAGGTCACCTAGTCCAACAAGCCTGCAATAAGCAGGGACATCTTCAACTAGATCAGGTTGCTCAGAGTCCCATCTAACCTGACCTAATGGTACTGTCTCTTTTCATTGAAAGTGTGAGTTCCAGATTATTGGAAATATCTGTCATGTCAGTTGTGCTAGGCTTGCTTTTTGGCTTGNTTTTTTTTTCTTTCTCTAAGACTTTTAGTTTTAAATAGGGGTTTTGGTTTCCAAATCCCAAAGTAAAGTGACATAGAAAAGACTTCAGTGAGTCCTTGAAATGGTAGATATCCCACTTCTGAAAAATATATAGACTTAATAATCTTTCTCCACGAAGAACAGGTTGTCTATATACCTGTCAAGTAATCTACCTGCACTACTCTTCCCACTACACTGATCCTGAACCTGGAGGAAGATTTCAGGCTCAGACTACCTCATTCTACAAATAGTAAATAAATTCACCTTCAAGCATTTGTAGGATGGATTTTACTTCCCAGTCTCCTGGGATGTAATTAATCTTTGCTTTAACCAAGCAAGGGGTTTCTGCATATTAATCAGAGGTGATTTCTGCTCCTTGGGAAGTTTGCATGGATTTCCATGTGACGTTCCTCAAGAAGTACTGGGTCTGTGATCCATGGTAAGTGTTTGAGCCTTAATTTTTACATCCATTTTCATCAGAGCTGCTGGGCATGTTTGCTACCTTGACACTTGAGCTGGGCATCCTTTCTGCTCTGCTGTGACTTTAGGGAAGAATTTCAGTCCCACCAGTAGCTCACAGTGCTGAGACTGGTGATTGTGCCTTGGAATTCCCCCTTGTTGGAAAAACAAACCTTGCCAAGAGTTACAAAGTGTTGTGGACTGGGGTCATTATTTGGCTGGACATGCCAAATAAAGGATTTATGTATCCTGGGAAGAATTACAGGCTTGGAAGGGGAAGTTGGTTATTAAAGGTCTCATATGGGGTAATGGGGAAAAAAGTGTTTAAACACTGATGTAAACTTTTGTTGAGTCCAACAGGAATTAATTGGCAAGGTCTTTTATCTGACTTTTGGGGTTAGATTCTTCAGCCGACACAAACTGACAAAGCTCCATTGAGCAAGATCTACTGACTTGGAGTAACTGGGAGTTGGGCCCCATGTGTTTTGCAGAAGACTTGACGTGTTTCCTTTTATACATAAAGTTTCTGGATCTAATAGGATGTTTTGGTTAGAGCATTTATTCACTAATTGCAGCTTGTTGGAGCCCAGTTTTACTGTCTGAAGTCTGGACTCTAAAATGCTCTTGGGAATAACGTTACATTAAGTTCTAATTTTCTAGCATTTTTTTCCCCCCTGTATTTAAAAGAAACAGATGACCTAGCTCTTTGCTCTTTAGTCAGCATTCGAATAGACTGATAAATTTAACATAATCTGTAACAAACCTAAATCTGACATACTAGTTTGCAGGCAAGCTGTGTAAACTAACTATATAAATTACATATGGGCTTTAAATCATTGGAAAGTCATGATGCTGTATTGTAATTTTTTTTTCTACCAATTTTAGATATAAGCTTCCTGATTATTTTTTTTTAAATTATTACT
>VYZU01061683.1:12285-22368 GCA_013401355.1 Ceyx cyanopectus
AAAAAAAAAAAAAAAAAAAAAAAAGAGACAAGCCTTCCCTTCTTCCCTTTTTGGAGCGACAGCTCTGAGCCTTGGTCAGGGGAGTCCATGAATTGGACTTGCAAAGGGCCCGGGAGGGGTCCCTATAAATCTTCCACACACAGAGGAGGCTGTCTGTCTACTTCTGGGTTGCTGCTCATTGTGACGAAAGCTTAACTGCTTTATTTCCATTCAGAGAAAAAAAAAGAAAAAAAAAAAAGAGAAATAATTACACAAACCTTAAGTTTATGGATATTACTTTATTTACTTTATTTCTTTGTCATTTTCAAAAATATTTGTTTCCTTCATTATTATTCCCTTCAAATAGTAACATGAAATTTTTTCTCCTTTGTTTATTGCCTAATTTTCTTTATTCGTATGTTGTTGCTTATGAAATGGAAACTGTATTAAGTAACCTGATATTTTTGACCAATATAAAGTGCCATTTCCTTTGGCTGCTCATCCTAGAAAGACAAAGACTACTATCAAAATAATAACAAATAAATTTAAAACTGACTCTTGTATGACTATATAACTACATACATGTAATACAACCAAGCAGGCATACAGATACACAGACACATATATTTAATACCTTGAAGAAATGCCAGCTGCAATTGCCACAATCTAAACATGGCTTTATGTTTTCTTACTGATGTTTTTACCCATCATATTCTGCCTTTTTGCTCATGACTAAGTTCTTGATCCCATTTCATGGGTCACAGAACAACATACCAACCCATTTAGTAGCAGTACATACATACTTTTTTGGATATAGTTTGAATATGATGTCACCAAAACTAGAATAATATAGAGTATTACTAAACATCACCAATGCATGTGAATTCTTATATTTGTTAAGAATGGATTATCTACCTTTATTGCTGTAAAATGTATTTTTTATCTCCACAAATTACCCTACCGTGTAATCCAAGTCTGAGAGCACAAGAGACAATTTCTGTTTCTGAAAAAGATACACAGGATAATAGAATTGTTTTCAGTCTGTATACATGTAAAATTATCCATGATTGTTCAACACTTAAGGAAAAAGTTGTCTAAAGACTGAATCCAAGACTAAGCACTGTATTATGAAAGTGAAAAAAAAGCTATTTTGAAATAGAAATCTCACTCCATCCATTTGCAAATAATGTTACAGGTAGACAGTGAAATGCATAATTTCACCCAGTTCTCAAAATTATGTGACTCAGTAAGAAATATTAGAACTTCAAAGTAAAGACAAAGCTGACCATGCTGGGGATGCAGATGCTCCTTTATATCATAATGAGGAAGGGAGAAAGATATTTCCCAGTTCTTAGAAACCAGCTTAGAGTACTGTTTGTGAACAAAGCACTTAAATTTGGACAGTTTGTTTGCGCCTGCATGTGTATGCACGGGGGGGTGAGGGGAGTTTGAGAATTCCTAATCCTGTAGCTCTCAGGACCTGGAGAGTTGTACCCCATCTGGGGTAACTGGATTAAAAATCTTTTCTCATTTCAAAGGTTTGATCTCAACAAGGGTCTGATGTGATGAAATCAAAGTGGCAGCTTGGATTTGAAAACTATTTGGATTTGAACTTCCTGAAGTCTAGATCTGAGGGAATGACTGGGGTGGATATGAATGTGTGGTAACTTCACTAATGCCTGTATAAAGCGAAAGGTATGCTTGAAGAAATATAAAAATATTACATGTCTAATATAACACCAGTTCCAGTGAGAATAACCTTATAGTTAAATAATTGTTGTCAATTAATGCCTGACCAAAAAAAAAAGGCTTTTTATTGTATCTGATTTTAACACAGACCCTCAGTGACAGTAATAGAAGACTTTGCTTAACATAGGTGAAGCTAAAATAGTAGTAGGTATAAAAATTATGCATTATATGGTAATTACTAATATTATGTTGTCCTTGTCACTACCTAGTACTCAAGAACCAAAGGCTTGAAAGCAGTTCATTGACCTATTACAGGGAAGGGCAGATCCTGCATAATTTGTGCAAGTCACCTTTCCTATTTCTCAGCCTCAAACCCTAATCTGCAAACTGGGGATAGTAATAGTACACCTATTTCACAAAGACTTTTACATCAATGCCAAATTTTTTCTTCCAGTATCCCTTATGCTGTTCCAGAATTATGTCCTTTTATGTATTATCTTGTAATTTATATGTTAAAACTGTCTGGTTTTAGTGCTGTGGTTTTGTTCTCTTCTATGCTGTTATCACTTGAGACAATTTACTTTTTTCTCACTCTCTCTTGTGTTACAGATCTTTGAGGATGTCATGGTTTGACCATACTGCTCATTTACCTCTTTCCATCACAGAGATAGCTTCATAATCCATATGATTCAAACTGTCTTTAAACATAAGATTTCCTGACAGGGCAAAGGTGAGTGTTCCCTAGGTTAAAATTGCATTGTATTCCTAATGGGTCAAGAATCAAATCCTGCTTAAAACAATGACAAAATATAGGATTTTGTTTCTATCAGCTCTGGTAGAAGGCAGGGCAGGCTAGTGAAGGATCTTGGGTAAAACTGTATTTCATAAACCACCCTGAGGTCTGTGGCTGAGTTCATAACAGGCAACTGTTATCAGAAAAACAGTGAATACCTTTTCTGGAAACTTAAACTCCAGTTAATTATTATCTTAGTATTGTTAAACAGTATTGTCTGTGCTGACAGTGTTAACTGTGCTGTCCCAGTCACCAATTTTAAAAGCTTTTTGACAATAACCTGTAAAAACAAAGGTCTTTATTCCATAAATCTTTACATCCTCATCTATATATCATTAGCAGGCTAGATCAGGTGTTGTAGACCTGAGAAACTTTGTTTAAAATTCCATTTTTCAAAAGGAATAAGAAATTCCTTTTGAATATCTGCCTCTTTGAACAGGACCCAGATCATTAATCTTGTATTTTAATATGCTACCTTAATAAGTCTAAATATAATACTGTGTTCATCGTGAGTGGGTTTCTGGGAATATCCTGCAAGACATAGCACTGCTCTAAATTGCCCTTATGGTGGGAAAACACAAGGAGAATAATCTGAGTACACTAATGATCTTTTGGCTGAATACCAGCATGCTGTAACACTCAGAGCAGAAAAGACAAAATGCAAGATTTTATATTTAAGTCAGAAGATCATTATAGGAGTCTAAAACAAATGGGAAGCAAGCAGTGTTGGACATTTTATGGGTAAGAGTATTGTGAGAAACCTAATGATCCAAATTGGAAAAAAACTCTTTTACAAAAATAGGAGACCAAAGTGGAAATTGTCCTCAGTAACTAGTAGTTCTAATCTATGTCATGCTTGCTGAATGAACTACACTAAAGCTACCAAGAAGCAGAAGGTTTGGGCTATAATGGCAAAATATAATGGAACTATGTATAGAGCGAAGAATGTACATTACAATCCTTTCTCCGGTAAATCTTCCTAGTTGTTGAGCATCATAAGTACCACAAAAATAAATGAATTTAAATTTCCATGTCTGTACAGGTCACTGTGTTAGCCATCCTTTAAAGAAATTAAAGGGCTAAAAATTCGAAAGGGCTTGCCCTATCATGCAACAAACTTTTAACAGAAATGAAAAACATAAACCCTCTTGTGTTCCTCTTCTTATTCCCAACGTATTACAATAAAACTAGAAGTAATACAGAAAAGAACAGGAAAAAATATCAAAGGAAGGAATGCCTCCATGGTACAAGAAGACTTGAGAAGAGAGGTGGAAACGTGCTATAAATCACTGGGGAGCAAGGAAGAGGTGTCAAGAAACTTCCCCACACAGACATACTAATAGTATGGTCTCAGGTGGCAGAGTCTCACCAAAGAAAAGGAAAATATTCTTCAGAGTACATAGGTAAGAAGTGGAACTCCTTGCTGCATGTTGCCAAGGATGCAAAAGGTGTAAGAGTAACCTGCCAAATTGAAACTAGAAAAATCCTGAAATACTTCCAGAAAAATAGAAACTTTGGTAATCTTAACTCTTACACTGTTTCTTCATATGTCATACATGTGAAAGAAGAACTGTAAGCTACAAATGAATACTGCTGAAACCTCAGAATGAATGTTGGTCACTGAAGACAAAACCAGATTGCTGTAAAAATATGGGTATACGTGTGTCTGTGAAGTCCTCCTGGTCACATTGCATGAAAGACATGCAGTGAAATTGTGACAGGGTGGATTGAAATCACATGGGCTGATTTAGCTTTATGAGTTTTCCTGTCCCTGCCTAACTGGAAAGGGTTCCTGCAGTGCAAGTTCATTAAAAGCTAATCATGTGACCTCTAGCAATTACTTGTGAGTGTGGCAAACTGGGGCATCATGTTAACATTCACCACTCCAGTCTCAGGAGGAGAGACTGTGTACTCAAGTCAGCATTGGAGACACTTAACTGGAGACACTGAGGGCTTTTGTAGAACAATGGGAGAGGGATGGGGGAAAAAGGACACCTTTGTCAAGATCCACCACACACCCAAGGTACCATGTCCTTCTTCAGCATCTTCTCCAGAACCTGTCTCAGTGTGGTACCAGCCTCAGCAGCTTGTTCTCCTAACTCTCTATGATTTCTTCCTGCCTCAGGTGTAGTGGTGTGACTGAGGGAATGGAAGCAAATAAGTAGGTTTTATTTTGAACACTGGGTAGAAAGACACAGAGAAACACAGAATATTAGGGGTTGGAAGGGACCTCTAGAGATCATTGAGTCCAACTCCCCTGCCAGAGCAGGGTCACCCAGGGCAGTCCACACAGGAACAGAGCCAGGTGGGGTTGGAAAGTCTTCAGAGAAGGAGACTCCACCACCTCTCTGGGCAGCCTGTGCCAGGCAAAAAAAACAATATGTTCCTGTAAATTTGCAATACCACTTCAAAACAGGGAAACTGAGACCGACACACATGTTCAATCTTACAGTTTAAATCCAGATTGTGTCTTTGTGGGGATTAGCATAAGTACTTGGTTATAATACAGGTTAATAAATGTGAATGCTAGTGATTCATAAAGAGAAACAATTTGTGTCTATATTCTAGCTGTATCGTGAAAAGAAAAAAGGTTTTACAAGGCTGAAGAGTTATGTCAAGACAAAGTCATAGGGCACTTTAGCAAAAACTAAAAATATAAACTATACACTTCCTATATCCCATATATATGTTAATTTTATTAGCATATAGTATAGCCAAATATTTTAAGACAACCCCTATCTAGGCAAAGCAATATGTATATTATTAAATCAATGCATACCTCAGTTTAACATTTTATTACTATATGTATAGGTATACTTAATATTAAAATGGCTGTATCTGTATTTGAAAGTGTAATTCTCCCCAAGCATGTTTTACTCTCCACATTTAGTTGTTCAAAAGTGTAGGTTTTAATGGCAATACTTTCTGTAAAAGCTCTGGGAAGATAGTTGTGAAGTCAGTTCCTATAGAGATTACAGAAAGTGGTTGTCAAAAGGATAAAATTTTGCTTAAAGTCCCTTCAGTTCTGCCTCTTATCTAGTAGTCACAGTTATGCCAAATGTCTTACTATTTTTTTCATCGGGGAGCAGATAATAAGTCAAAAGCCCCAGCCAAAACAAACTCTTTGAAAACATCTTATGAAATAATTTCTCCTTGCAAATCCATAAAAATCACCTCGGACTCCTTATCAATAGAAAGGCTTAAAGAGGGTGCAGAAGTCATTGAATTATGATGTGCTTGTTTTAATGAAATTCCACTCCTGCTGGGATGTTCCCTGCAGATTTTCCATATTTCAGCATGGGAAAGGTTTGATGCTTTCCTGCCGGTGCCAAGAGTTAATTGAAAACATTTCAGGATAAATTCAGCTTGGGGGCCAACACTCCCATTCCTTCATTATTCTTAACAATAATAGAGAAGTAATACAATTATTAATAGGCATGTTGTATCCTCTTAAAGTGGCAGTGTGTTTCTCAAACCGTGTCTTTCACATTCTTTTTCTTAAGCAAATCTCAAAAAAAAAAAAAAAGAAGAAAANAAAGTGTAATGCAAATTCTAATGCAGTCATTGTTTTAAAGATTTAATCAGTTTTGAAATCACATATTTTTCTTCATGTTTAAATAATGATTCTGAAATAGTGTTTGGGTTGGGTTTTTTTTCTTCAGAATACATTAGATCATCTTGCTGACCTAGGGCTACATTTATGTTACCTCCTAAGGTAAACAATATCTATTATAACCTTGGAGAAAATTATATTTTCATTTTCATTACTTTTCTTCTGACCTAGACTCTTGACAAATTCATTGTAATTTTGTGACTATTTGTGCAATCCTGGTAATTTCAATGCTGAAACTTGTAAAATTTATAAATAGTTAGGGGAAAATTTCCAGAATAAAGTTTTCACTTATCTTATTATATTCACCAAGAAACAACAAATCAGGACAGAAGGCTTACCGTTATTGTCTTAAAATTTTAGGCAATATATTTTTATCTCTTCAGACTACTCTTCCAAAACAGACAACATAAAATAAAAGCAGCTCTAATTGTTTGCAGAGCTATTTTGTCATAAAACTTGGCCACTAAAGGATCACAAAACTAGTCCAAACAAATGGAACTTAAAAGATTCCAATAGAATACAATGAGTTAAAGAAATGTTTGTACCATTTCAAAAGGCTGTATCTGATTTACTACAGTTACTCTTATTTTTTAACAGAAGGCCTGCCAGCAAAAGTCTATGATGGGATCCCTACCCATTTGGCAGCAGACATGATATTTAGAATTGCCCCAACTTTCTAGACAGAGCTGAGGTAGATTAACCAGCTTTCTATACCCTGCCTTAATCTCCTCACACAGAAGGACAGCGGGGGTAAAAGGGATTAAGTCTGGAACACTTTTCCAAGCAGCAGTGTCCAACTGATGCTAGAATCTCAGGAGACAACTGAAAGGAAGGTGTCATTTAAAGCATTATTTATATCCTGGTATGAGGGTAGGGGCTGGGTAGAGTCAGGGCCAAATTTAGGAACAGTTTCTGCCTTAGCTATCCCTATTGCAAAACAGGAGTATCTGATGAGTCAGAGCTACCAATCTCCTAGATTTGCTCATTAGAGCACTAAGATGATGCTGGACTTCAAATCTGAGCTGAGAGAGCACTACCACACAATGTTTTCATCTGTTATCAAAAAGCTAGAAAATGTTCATTATCAAATTTGATAAAATCAGATTTGCTCCCATGAATTTCAAAAAGTTGGACTTCAGTTATCTAGTACATTTGGCTTGCAGGATGGTAATCTTCTCAATACAGAGGAGGCACTTGGTTCCTACAGCTTTTTTCCTTGCTTACTGAACACAGAACTGGACAAAACAGAAAATATTCTGACCAGTGTTACCAGTGACCTCTGAGAAGTCAGAATTATTTCTGAATGTAATGATAGGGGTTATATTGAGATTATATGCAGTCAGTATGTTCTAAAATTCAGCCCAATATTACAAAAAGTTTAACTATTCAAGCTTTGTACAGCCCAAAATGGAAAAAAGGCTTCACAATTTATGATGTTTCCATATCTTTCTTTTCATAACATGTCCTCTCAGCTCTAGCAATTGTTTTTTCACAGTAACATGTCCTTCAACACATCCAAGTACTCAGCTTTAATCACCTCAGACAGTTTTTGGCCACCTCTAAACTATGCCATGCCAAACCCAAGCATTAGTATCCTGTTGATTCACATTACTTTGTGTCTTCTCAAACACTACTTATCTAAGTAATCTTTCACTTTTAAGTATAAAAATAAAGCCATAGGCTAAATGCTGACATGGTTACACTATCACAAACTCAGACTACTTCTAACAAAAGCCAATGATTTGGAACTATGCAAACAAGTGTTTACATCATTGAAAGGTGAAATGTTTTGGACAAACTATTTAGCACAAACGTCCTTTCACTATAATACACACCCCTTATATTGCATTCTCTTTCATGGCCTCAGTTCTTTAGATGCACAGACCAAGGCATATGGATATACTTGATTTCCCCATGTCCTTTAGACTAATTTACAAACATGTGGTATACATCTGAATACATTAAAATGGAAAAGAGAAGTAAAATAGTGTAAGACTTTATGTGGAGTGCTGCTTTACTTATTGCTATAATCTACATCCAAAATGCTTGAATAGAATGACTCTAATTTCTGGAAAGTGAAGACTGTCACTACTGAGTAATTATTCTGATAACACTTTGTTTTTCACAGTCTGAAAACCATTTTGTGATTTCACTCTCCTCTGTCACAATGCAATAGGATTTCAGAAGACAGGCAAGTATCCTCGTAGAGAATCTGCCAGATGTAGGTGGCACCATACTAAAAGTACAGAAATCATATCTACAATAGCACTTCCTCAGCTGCTACCATAGGCTGAATTAGAAGAATGCTTAGCATCATTGCATCATTGGGGATGACAAGAAATTGTAGTGTTTGTATTTTTTCTGTTTAAACAATCTAACCTCGTAGATTTTTTGAACTATTAAAAATAGCACAGGCCAAATACACATTCACACCATAAAGTAGTAGGTGATAGCATTATTTTAGTACAAATCATTATCAACACACATAGATTGATTTCTATATTGAGAGGACATCTATGTTTATTTCCATGAAGATGTCTTTTGACTACACAGAGCACAGTAATCTCTTAGATAGTGCTATGTTAAAAATACAGACTATTTCCACACTGTCTGTATTTACATGTAGGTATATTTATAAGGGAAAAGACTTAGTTGTCTTGAGGCAACAAGATACTGTGGTGATGAATGCTAAAGATTTGTTTAGAAACAAGTATTTCTCCCTTGGAAATTAAAAAGAGGACCCTTCCACAATTTCAGGTTCCTCCAAATTATCTTCCCTTTTTCGATTAAACTGCTCGGTTTCCAGTTCACCAGTGTTACTCATAAATAGGTCATTAGCAGACACTCTCCTTTGCCTCTTTAGGTTCCCTTACATTTTGGTATTTTCCTTGTATCACACTTCCTCTCACTCTTCTGTATCCAGGTCCCAGACTAAATTACATGTTTTGGTTTCCACTCCTCCTAAACTTCCACTGGCTCCTTCCCAACTGTTTTCCACCCTCTCTGGCCTTGTGGACATATGTAACAGCTACCTCTTCTCCTCAGCCTCCCTGCATCACCATCTCCACTTAAGTATGCCATATGTATTCCTGAGTCTCATCCTGACTCATTCCTGAGTCTTATTCACTCTGTATATACTGAAAGAATGTCTTAGATTTCCCACCATCACATCAATATTGATATCACAGAATTATAGGAAGTTATTTAGATAGGACTCCTGGAGATCATATAACCCCATCTTCTTCTAGAAGCTGTATTCCAGACAACAATAGATGAAGCCAGCAAGTCTTGGAAACCTCCAAGGGTAAAGGTGCTGGAGCTCTAGGAAAGCTGTCCCAGTGCAGCACTACCCCTCCTGGTGATGATCTTCCTATTGTTCAATCTGAAACTCCCAGCCACAGTTTGTTCCTGCTGTACCTTGTCACACCTTCTTATACTGCCGAGTACAGCCTGGCCCTATGGTCTTTACAAGTCACCTTCCAGTAGCTATAAATTGTCATTAGATTACTGGTAGTCTCTTATCAGACACACTAAAGTTCAGTTTCCTCAACTATTCCTTATTGGTCACAAACCCTAGCCATCCTGGTAGCCTTCAAGTAGCTCCTTCAGTTTCTCAATATTCTTCTTTAACTTGAGGGAGGATTTGTCTCAAAACTGGACACAATGTTCAAGGTGCAGTGTCATGAACACCAAGAACACTTGCTAATAAGGAGTACTTGCTAATACTTTGTTCATTCCTCCAAACCTCTACACAACGGTCCTCTACTTTCTTTACCCTTTCCCTCACCCATTCAAAATACCACTTTTGAAAATTAGTCTCTCTTTACAGAGCCATGTATATTTGCACTGCACCATTTAATTAATATATTTCTGGGTTTCCTATACCTCACAGTTCACCACCTGAATCACCCTACTAAACCTCAGTCCAACTATATCCTTATTTCAGAGTGTTTCTTCTCTTTTGCCTCCTTGACATATGTCCAAGGTAGAGTATTAGCACTATGTCACT